>JAJPUD010010377.1:0-52218 GCA_023553655.1 Myrmecobius fasciatus
ATATCTACCTAACCTACAAATAGTTGGACACAAGTCCAAAATATGGTGTTTATTTAAATGCTACATTTTATTTAAATACTTTTTGCTCATGAGTAAATTGACTTAGCTCTTATTAACTTGTAACTTCTGTCAAACCATCAACAGGTATTTATTAAACACCAGCTACATGCCAGGAACTGTACTGGGTACTAGAAATACCAAAATATTGAAGAATAAGATAGCAACCACCCAAAATAAGCTTCTGTCTAATGGAAGAGACAGTAAGTCCCTATAAAAACATTTACATCAAAATGTAAAGTTAGCTAATAAAAACACACAAAGTTGTTCCACAAAGAGTAGTTTGGGAGGAAAGGCACTAGCAGTGATGGAAAGGTTTCTTATAGAAGATGGTAGCTGAGCTGCATCTTCAGGAAAGAGAAGGGAGACTGTGAGAGAGAGCTAATTATGCAGTGGTGGTGGTGGAATGTCTTGAGTGAAGAGCACAGAGAAGACCAGTTGGCTGGATTGCAGAGTGTGAAAGGAGGAGGACAATGGTCAGTGAGGTTGGAAAGAAAAATCAGAATCAGATTGTCTATGGACAAATTGGTTGTTCAAGTTTTAGTAATTACTGGGATAATTCAGACAGTAAAATGCACTCAGTTATTAAATTTAAAATGCCCTTTTTGGTCTGAAGGGTCCAGATTATGGGTTCTAGTGCTAACATTCACTAATTCACACTATGTCCACTATGTGGACAGGATTGTAGAGCTCTTCCCTTTGCTCTCGGTTCCCAGCATTGTATCTTTCCTTGTTTTTTTTTTTTTTTTTTTTTATCAATAAAACACATCAAACAACCCTAAGTAACCTTGTGCTGGATCCAAAGCCATTTCCACAAGTAAAAATTGGCAAGGTCAGTAAAGAGGAGAAGCTTCCACAAGTAGAACACTTGCCTCTTGCCTTCAGTGCCAAACTCGAGCCTGTGTGAATTTTCTGAATTTTAGACTGTTGCACCAGAGCAGGTGATAATCTTAATGACACACTCAGCCTCCAGAGCCTGTTGAGCAATACAAAGATGCCTTACAGTCAAGATGAATGATAAAGGGTGCCACAGAGGCTGTTTCCACCAAGAGCCTCCCCAAGACAGGAGGTGATTAGTGGACACCATTTTTATTTTATTATATCTCACTAATGTCTGCATAACACCAGGGAGAGATATTTGGATAACTGAGTAAAACATTTACTTATCTAGGTATTTGAAGTAATAGAGATCAAAAGCTTCTGATATGTCCCAAAGTAAAAGTTTAAAAGATTCTAAAGAATTGGGAGAAACAAAGACCGGTTCATAGAGTGCTTGCTACCATAAACTCAATGGCAGTTGTTTGAATTGGATCTGTTTTGTGATTGACTTTCATCAGAGCTGCAACTAGAATGGGGCAATCAAGGTTTTTTCCTAGGGCATCATAATTTAAAGGGGCTCACAACTGTCCCTTCTTCCTGCCATCCCTTCACCTTTCACAACTCCTGGCCTTTATCTATCCTCAACCGGGTGGCTTCCATTCCCAATGCCCCTGGAGGTTAAGAGAGATGATTGCTGTTTTATCTTGCTCCCTCCAAGCACCCTGCCTCAAGGCTTGTACTTTGCTCATTTTCCAAAATGGAATCCTGAAGTCTTTGAAACCTCAGCTAGGTCTACCCTATTCCCTGTCTTTATTCCCACCTCATCCCTACCTCATATGTATTTTGTCACTTTTGCCCCAGGCCCCAGTTATTATTAGAGTTAGAAGACCTGGATTTTGGATATATCTCTATTGCCCATTAACTGTGTAATGTTAGAACGCCACTTCTCCATCTACTGCCATAGCTGTCTCTAACTTAAAAAAATGAAATCCCTTTTATAACTTAGGTTACTTATAGGGTTCCTGCTGCTGTCATGGCAGCGTATCTTTAAAATTAGGTTCCTTAAACTATGCTCAAAAAGTTATCAAACTGTGCATATCCTTTGACCCAGCAGCGTTTCTACTGGGCTTATACCCCAAAGAAATCTTAAAGGAAGAAAAGGGCCCCATGTGTGCAAGAATGTTTGTGGCAGCCCTTTTTGCAGTGGCTGGAAACTGGAAACTGAATGGATGCCCATCAATGGGAGAATGGCTGAATAAATTATGGTATATGAATGTTATGGAATATTATTGCTCTGTAAGAAACGACCAGCAGGATGATTTCAGAGAGGCCTGAAGAGATTTTCATGAACTGATGCTGAGTGAAGTGAGCAGAACCAGGAGATCATTATACATGGCAACAACAATACTATATGATGATCAATTCTGATAGACATGGCTCTCTTCAACAATGAAATGTTTCAAACCACTTCCAACTGTTCAGTGAAGAAAGCCATATGCACCCAGAGAGAGGGATGTGAAATGTGGACCACAACATAACATTTTCATGCTCTCGATTGATGTTTGCTTACATTGTGTTTCCTTTATCTGATTTTTCTTTCTTGTAGATATGATTTTTCTTGCACAACCATGATAAGTGTGGAAATATGTATACATATATTTGATTTGTCAAGTAGTTTAACATAATTAACATGTAGTGGATTTCCTGCCATCTAGAGGAAGGATGGGGACTAGGGGGGAAAATTTGTAACAGAAAGCTTTGTAAGGGTTAATGTTGAAGAATTACCCATACATATGTTTTGCAAATAAAAAAAATCCTCAAGAAAAATAAAAAAGTATGCTTCAACCTAAAAAAAAAATTAGGTTCCTTATTGCTGAAATAATTCTTTCTTTAATCTCATTAAAAATGGCTATGCTTGTGTTCATTCTTTTTCAGTGAACATTTATTAAACATGGAGAGTATTTTGTGGGCTGGATGTAGAGAGAAAAGAAAAGAGCCAGAAGAATTAGACACCATTCTTGATCTCAAGGAGCTTACATTCTAAGTGGGAGATAACTATGACTATGTCTTCCAATGTTTTTCTTCCTGGAGCCATTATTGATGAACAGGCCTGGGTAATAATATCATATGAAAGAGAAAAGGAGACATGGTTTAGATTTGGGATTATTAATCAGCTGAGAATTTGCTCAGTACGTTTATAATAATACCTCTACATTTTCTCTTCAAAAGCTCACTGTTGTTAGATTTAGTAATTCTAATCAATACAAAAATCTGCCAGAACTCTAAAAAGCTCATAATGAGAAATGCTAGCCACCTTTAGAGAAAGAAATGTTGGCTTCAGAATGCAGATTGATATATTTTTTTTTAATTTTTAGATCATGGTAAATGTGGAAATATGTTAGGAAGACTACTTATGTATAATGGATATATGTTTTGCCATTTCAACAAGTATAGGAGGGGTAGAAAGAGAGAGAATTTTTAACTGAAAATAAAAATAAAATAATTACAATTATTGTGCTGCACAAGAAAAATCAATTCAAACCAGTAGAGAGAAAGAGAGAGAGAGAAGCAAAATAAAATGCAAGCAAACAATAACAAAGAGAGAAAATGCTATGTTGGAACCACACCACACTCAGATCCCACAGACCTCTCAGATGAAGAAAGATGGCTTTCTTCATCACTGAACAATTGGAGCTGATTTGAATCAACTCATTGTTGAAGAGAACCATGTCCATCAGAACTGATCATTATATAATCTTGTTGCCATAAAATAAAAAAATAAAAAATAGTTCATTGTTCTTAACTTTCTTCCTTAATGTCCTTCCATAAGTGACTATTGAAGTTCTCTCCCTATCACCTTCAGTAATAAATGAGGAAGGTATTTTTAGAAGATTTTACAAGCCATTGACATTCTATGGGTGGAAAAATGTCGAGTGAATGGCTTCTAGAAACTCCTCTCACTTTTTCTCTAATGATCAGAATTATAGCATTAGGACATTTTTTTTTAAATTTTAAAAGTGTATTTTATTTCATCAATTTTTTTTACTCTTTTTTTCTTTATTAAAGCTTTTTAATTTTCAAAACATATGTGTGGACTATTCTCCAACATTAGCCCTTGCAAAATCTTGTGTTCCAATTTCCCCTTCTTCCCCCATGTCCTCCCCTAGATGGCAAGTAATACAATACATATTAAAGATGGTAGAAATATATGTTAAATCCAATATATGCATACATATTTATACAATTATTGTGCCGCACAAGAAAAATCAAATCAAACCAGGAGAGAGAGAGAGAGAGAGAGAGAGAGAGAGAGAGAGAGAGAGAGAGAGAGAGAGAGAGAGAGAGAGAGAGAGAGAGAAGCAACTCCTGGTTCTGCTTATTTCACTTAGCATCAGTTCATGCAAGTCAGAGCATTTCTTTAAATAGGAGGAATTCTTCCCACTACCACTTCTTCATATAGGAACTAAGGCCTAGACTTGCTTAACATAAATCTTATGCTCATTGAATTGACTCTCCTCTTCCAGTCTACCCTTTATTTCCTTCCCTCCTCTCATAGACACTTCTATGGTGACAGTGGGTGACAGTATCCATGCCCATAAAATTGGAGTTGGCAGTCAGAGAAGGGCAAGGTTGGTCCAGAATGCAAGGAAGCAATGACAAGAAAGAAGAAAAAAAGTAATTCCAATTTCTTTTTTCTCCTTCCTTCAAGCCCAATCTTGTACATTATTATTTTTAAATAAATAGTATTTTATTTTTTTCCAATTATATGTGAAGACAATTTTTAACATTCATTTTTTTAAAAATTTAAGTTCCAAATTTTTCTCCCTCTCTAAAATAGTAAGCAATTTTATATTGGTTATATATGTTGCACCATTATTCAGAGAAAAAGAATTCAGCCTCTTGAGATCATCCTTTATCACCAACCCACAAACTCTGTTTCATTTTTATTTAAGTACTGACCCAAGACAAATGGAAAAAGTAGACAAGAATAGCTAAAGGGGAATAGACCTTAAAATGATGGGTTTGCATTAGTTGACTTTTTGGAAAGAGCAGTGGGCTTGGAGTTAGGAGACCTGGCTCTGGCACTGGTTCATTGCATGATTATAGTAAATTATGTCACTTCACTGACCCTCAGTGTTCTCATCTCTAAAATAACAGCTATATTAACATAACACTTAAAGGTTTGCAAAGCACTTTAAAAATATTCTTTCATTTGATCCTCACAACAATCTAGAAGTAGGTTCTATTACTATAATAATAATTATAATAATGTGTATTATTTTGTAGTTAGGGAAACTGAGGCAGACAAAGACAAAGACTTGCTTAAGGTCATACATCTAAGAAGTGTCTGAGGTCAGGTTTGAACTTAAGTCTAAGTCTAAAACCACTGAACTTCCTAAAAACACAGAGAGAGAATATGTGTATATATACAACTTTTAAGTGTTGTGAGAATTAATGTGACTCATGAGTAGAATATGCTTTTGTGACTACCATTTTAAAGTACAGAACAAATAGTACTGTTTAGGATTCTCCCAGGACAACTACTCCTTTCTCTATCTTTGTTTCTTCCTACACCTTTCAGACTTGGAATTGAAAGATAAATCACTATTATAGAGGTGATCTTGCCTGGTGGAGGAAGAGCCTCCTTGAAAGTCAGGGGGACCTGAGTGTGAAGCTGGCCTCTGACCAGGTTCTGGCTGTGGAAACTTACATCTCAGCATCTCAGGAAAGAGCCTCAGAGACCCTAAATGGTAGAACAGCTGATGATCTGCTTTGATAGAGGGAATTTCCTTACCTGACGGTTTCCTGGAGTTATCACAGGATAAGATGCTCCCTCCCCCCCAAAAAAAACCCAACCATTTAAAGAATGCTTGTTTGCATGCAAAAAATGGGTTATTGACAATATAATTGTTATAGAGCCAAGTTGTCATGAAGTCATATTTTGGTCAATTTCACACTTAAGATTTTATGTTTCCCTATGGTTTAACTCTGAATCTGCATAGCACAGAGTAGGGAAAGGAAAGAGGACTTATTCCTTTCTGTTCTTTCACAGAAGCTTTGGTTATTCTGGAAGTAAAGGCCACAGAGTTATCCAGAAACTCATTTTCACTTCCACCTAGGCCACCTATCAGTGTTGCTTTTCAGAAGTTGTCAAGTTTAGAACGTGCCCTTTGGTTACGGCAGTTTTCCCCAGCACAATAGGGTCCAGTCATGGAAGCATCTTTGGCAAAGGGTGATCCATGTTCATTTAAATAGAGCCAAATTGTCTGGAAGCCTCCATCAGATTACTTCTTGTGGGTGCGGTTTTGCACCTGCACCAGATTAAAGATAGATACAGAAATTGTTCCGAAGCCTGATTGCATCTGCAGTCCCACCCCTGGAGACCTCAAAATTAGAGCCAAATGGCTGCCTGAGTACACAGTTATATACCCATCCAAATGTTCGGTGAGCAAGGAATTGTCAGCCCAGGGTTCTAATGCAGAAGGTTCCCACAAGTGGGTAGTGGTGCTCATGGTTTACTTTATAAAGTAAATTGAATAGTTAATTGTTGGTTACCAAATATGGACTATCCCTTATTATCTTATGTTAGGGTTATTGCAAGAACTTCCTGACTGACCTACCAGGTTTCCTCTCCCTCTCCCTTCCCAATCCATCACGTGTAGATAAACCTTCCTCAAATACTGTTTCATTATCAGTCTGTCAATGAGTACCTCCCCATATGTAAGTATAGTGCTAAGCTCTGGAAAACCTATTAACTCTCCATGGATCTTTAATATGGATCCTCTACTTTTTTTGTGCCATCTTATTTCTTGCCACTACCCAGAATTATCCTCTCTGCTCTAGAAAGGCTAATGTATATCTTCATTATTTCAAAAATAACCCAGACACATGCCCCTCACCATGCCTAATGTTTTCTTTCATCCTTCCAACCATCTAAGTCCTTCCGATTACCATTCAGTGCTTAAATCCCCATTCTTTGGTTCCTGGAGTTGTATTTGGGCTCCATCTCTTCCTCTAAAACTCAGCCCCATCATCTTTATTTCTGAAATGAAAAATCAGGACCAGTGATTGAACAAAGGATACTCCTAAGCATATTACAGATGCCCGATTCTTTCTGTCCATTTTTTAACTGATTAAATAAGGTTGATAAAGGAAGTGTGGTCTTTTAGCTTTATATAGAAAGAATGGAAAATACTATTTGTTTTTATTGTTCCAGACTATATTTCTTGTCTCAGCTACTCAAGGGCTCCTGCTGTCTAACCTCGTGCAGAAAAAGACATCTTTTTAAAAAACAATCTTTACCCTCAAAATAATTTAGAGAAGAGCTTTTTCATCCAATGAGATGTAAACAGAGGACTCTTTTCATAGCAGAGATGAATTTCTACTGAGCCATTTGCTTTTTTTTTTGCTTTTGGTTCTCCCTTTATGACCAGCAGCCCAAGTTTGGGTGAAGGGTAGCTCTGGCAAGAAATCCAGTAGAGAGCCCTTGAAGGGATGCTACTGACACCAAAAAATACCAGGGAACTTTATTTCTGGGGAAGGGGAGGGACTAGACTCACATGTTCATTTGAATTTCATTTATGTTCTTAATTCTTAGAGAAAAATTTAGGAAGGCGCCTAATATGTTTATATGAAGAACAGCCAGGGTTACCACAGTATTTGTCAATTGGACAAATGTAAACCTCTGAACTTATTCAACATAAATAAAATATCTCAAAATATTATTGACTGATCCAAGCATAAGACTTGATATAGGCCTTAGCAGTTAGAACAGGCACCCTTGAACTTGTTTTATTTTAGATTGATCGATTGAGTTGAGTGACAGACAAATGGATAACTATATACTTGCTTTTCTATGGGTCTTACTGTATGAATTTCAAAACATTTTGAAAAGAGTCCTTAGGCTGTACTAGCCTGCTAAAAGGGTCCATAACACAAAAATGTTAAGAAATTCTTATTTATTCTCTGTTAAATATTTTGTTGTGTGTTTACTTCTAAATTATAACTATCTGCACATAAACATCTATAGATCTGGCTTTTTTCCTTAATTTTAAAAGTATCTTCTTTCATAAAGGCGCAATATGAATCATACTTTTCATGTACCATAAGTCCTGATTCATGAAATTCTGGTTGCACATCTTTTCAGTGTATTAAAGTCAAGTGGCAAATAATCAGTTGAGTATTTGATGCTCAATCTATCTACAAACTTGGCTATGGAGGCTACCATAAATTCCAGGACAAAAATGTAACAATCCCTTTCTTCAAGTAGTTTACTTTTCTTAAGGGGAAACTTTTTGAGGATACAGTTCTAACTTTACATAAATTCATTTTAAACAAATTCAGTTTTATATAAAGAATTCTGCAAAATCTGCATTTCAAAAAACAACTTTCTTAATTTTATAAAACTGGGGATTGTGTTCTCTTGCTGCCTTTTCAGCCACTCTGCTAGGTGCTCCAAGGCCTTAGCCAGCCTCCCCTTATTGTGCCCCCACCAAAAAAAAGAATCCTTTATAAAAACAATTTCCAAGTGAAAGCAGAAGAATTAATGCATGGAGAGACTCCTGACTGTCCATACTCAGGTACCACATTTCTGTCCCCAGCCTTCACATTGCTTCTTCTCTCCCATCTCTTTTCCCTTGTGTCTAACCCCTTCCTACTATACCTGTCTCTCTCCCCCTTGAGTTTTTTCTCTTGCTCTTAGCTCTTCATCCTTGGTTCTCTTCCTTCACAGATATGCCACCTTCTTCCCATCCTCCCTCCCAGTCCTAAAGGCTGAACTGTCTAATAGGAAATTTTATGAAGAAAGCTAAGAGCTAACCTAAAATCAAAACAACCTACTACTCCCTAATACATATTAATTCCCCAAATAGAATGCAAAGTGTTTGAGGGTAATTCCTGTCCTTTTATTTTATTTTTATTTCTATCCCCAGCATTGTAGTGCTTGGTACATAATAAGTATTTTTTCATTTATATATTCATTCATTCATTCAATAGATCTTTTTGAGAGAAGACTATTCTGCAATCAAATGAACTTCCAAGACTTTGCTCACTATTTTGTCTTATTTTCCTTTTCCAACTGATTATGTAGGGTTTAATCCAGCTTTTCAGCACTGATGGAACTTTTATTATTTCCTCATCTACCTTCAAAGAAAAGAGATCCCTATTTGTTCCACAGTATCTCATTCTTGCTAGCATGGCATTTTTACTAAAATGGACTCACGAATATTAAGTGAATACATTTGAGGATTAAAATCCTTCTCTGATGTTCACCATCATGGCAGAGAAGTGCTCAATGGTTCTCAAAGGTTATGTCATGGAAACATAAGTTCTTTCAGCTTCTGCTAATTTTTAGAAAGACACTAGTCTTTCCAATCCAACAACCCAAGTGTAGTCTGAATATTTGTATTCCAAGAAACACAGTGATCAGATCAGAGCCTCAACAAGAATGTTGTCTTCTAAGTAAAGAATACTATAGAATCTCCTTAAGACCATGTACTAACATATAAAGGCAACAACAACAAAAAATCTGCATTGATGGTGGGAATACTCAGCTAATTAATTAATGGCTCATTAAAGGTTAAGTTTAATATTTCAATATCACTTTTGTGACATAGTTCTTAAGACCTATGAATCAATGAGTGCCTGAATAAGTATACTTTACCTGGGTTGAAAGTATTTGTTCATATTACTAAAAGCTGCTGTCCTCATAGGGTCATTCATTGGAAGGGGAACAACATGGACTCATAGAAGGGGGGAAGAATTAGCCTAAGGACGATAACTCCTTTTGCTAGACTTAATACAGATATTGAGACCTAATCCCCTAAAACTCCACACAATATTGACTTCATTTCTATCTCTAAGGTTTTATTCACAATTTCCTTCTCATTGTCTCTATCCAACTGCCCTAGAGCTTTTTTTTGGCAAGTACTTAAAATGATGAAAAAGAGCAAGGAGCCATCTTTGGTTCCTTTTTAAATGGCTTTTATTCTACTGTCCCATTTCTGAGTCAGGTGAAAATTATTCTATAATACTCTTTTCTCTTCCTCTCCTCCCTCCACTTTGCCCCTTTCTGCCATGAACAAGTGAAGACCAGTGTGACAGATACATTGAAGGATACAACCATTCCAATTTCTTTTTATACATTTCAGGCACTTTTCTTCTTTCATGGCAAAGTGTATTCTCCAAAAAAATGTTGCAAAGAGTGGTATAAACCAAATAACTACTTCCAAAGGCACCTACTCCACCTTCTTTCCTTACTAGGTGATTTGGATCCCTTCCTTTAGAAGTACAGAAAGTGAACGTTGGCAGGAGAACCAGTCTTTAATCTAGTTTGCCTGTCATGGGAAAGATGGCATAAAGTTCCAGCTAAGGAGGCAAAAATTAACGTGCATGAAGGCATTATCCTCTAATCTTTGGGTTTTTTAAAGGCCTCAGGATTGCATTGTGCAAGTTATCAATACAGAGACTGGCAGGCAACTCATGCCAAGGTGTGGCCTAGGCCAAATGAACTACAGTCAAAGGAAGCGTAAAAACAGAATTGTGATCTGGGAAACATTCAGTAAGCCCTGAAGAAAACCAAATTTGAGGTTTTGCAGTGAGTGCCTTCTGGTTTAATGGAAAGAAATTAATACATAAATGTACACTGGAATGCTTTGGCTCTCGCCAAAGCCAAGCTCAGAAATACACATAGGGAAAATCAAGCTGCAGAACCAATGAATTAGATTTCTCAGTACTGTAATACTGTAAAGGGAAAATAGTATGAAATTGTACTGGTCTTATATAATAGAAGGAAGATTGATGCACTAAAGAATTCTATCTTTTTTTAAATTTATGGTGTCCAAATTCCATTTTCTCTGTATGTGATTCAATTCTCTTTTTCACCACCAAAAACCTCTGCCATCAGAAAATAAACTGATCAAAGAAAAATAAGAAGAAAGTCCTTTTATTTGAATAAATTTTTAATTTAATAATTTTCATTGTTTATCAAAAATATTTAATCTGATTTTTTCCTTCTTTTCTTTATATTTATATAAAGATATATATTTCATATATATGAAAAAACTGTTTTCTCATTAGTCACATACAATCTTATTTAGCAGGCTTATAAAAATATGCTCAGAATATTTTTGCTCCTTCTAAGCAGAAGTCTCGGGGTTCCATGAATTTCTATTGCATCTGTAATCCTAGTTCATGATGACGGAATACCTGTGTTTTATATCAGTATACTCTTTCCAATTCAATTGTAAGATTTTTGTGGGCAGAGAATGCGCTCCTTCCCTTATGGGGATCTTATTTTAATTTTGCATATACTATTTTGTGTCTACATACTATTGTGTGTCTACATCCCCCTTCCTCCAGAATGTAAGCTCCCCAAGGATAGACTCTGTTTCATTTTTGTCTTCATCCTCAGCACTTAGAATTTTTCCTGGCTCAACTGAGGCACTTATTGGATAATTCTTTCCTCTTTCTTAGAGGGTCCAACACAGTGCTCTTCTGGATTGTCTAATGGTTGCAAATCAAGCTTTTCAAAATGATAGTCTAGAAGTACCTGCAAACTCTGCTGGATGTGTGGCAAAATTGTTAAAATAACTCAAAGGAAGAGAAAAAAAGTTGTATATTAGTTTAAGACCTAGGTTCAAGATCTCTTCTTGAAACTAACTACGTGACCATCAGCAAATAATTAAACCTCTCAATCTCCAAGAAATTCTTGAAGGCTCTAAGTTATAGACAGCTGCTATAGTTGAAGTTCTCTACACAGTAAAATCATAGATGTAGGCAATAAAAAAGAGTTCTTCACTTGTCAGACAAATCACATTGATGTACTCACAGAAAACTTATATATATATATACATATATATATATTTGTGTGTGTGTGTGAATATGTGTGTATTTATATATACACAGTATAATGATGTGTGCATGTGGGGGAAGAATATACTATTTCAGAGAAAGAACCAACTGAGCAGAAAACCACAATAAACTATTGGATCTTTTACAAGTCAATTTTCCTCTCTGGGCTTAAAAATTAAAAGAATTGGATTCGTTGATCTTGGAGGCCTGTTCCTGTGTTTGTTGGCAGTAGAGAATGCAATTTGTGAACCTTTGAGACAGGGTGTGTTGATTTGGTTTTTATTGTGTGTAACTACATTAAAGACCTAAAGTCTAATATTGAAATCACTGGGATACTATGAGGTTCTTTATTAGTCATTTTAGAATTTTTCTCAGCCTGGACTCTTTCCATCTTTTTCTTTATATTCAATAGTGGGGAGAGGAGGGAAGGGTATTAAGGGCATCATAATTGATTAATGTCAGATTATTTTTAAAAGGTAACTTACAGGGTATATGCTAAGAACAGTACATATTCGGTACAATAATAATAGTAATCGATGATGATGGTCTGCATTTGTGTACCTTGTTTTTTTTTACAAATATTAATTCATTTTATTCTCACAACTCTGAAAAGTAGGTACCATTATTATTCCCATTTTACAGTTGAAGAAACTGAGGCAAATGGTTTTTGCCTAGAGCCAGGATACTTATAGCTAGTAAGTGTCTAAAGAAGGATTTGAACACAGATTTTGTTGATTCCAGATCCAACATACTTTATATTGTGCCATCTAACTGCTTGTATCTATACTCATGGGCAGCTAGGTGATATAATAATGCAGTGGACCAAGAATCAGAAAAACGCTTCTTCGTGAGTTCAAATCCAGCCTCAGACACTCACGAGCTGTGTGACCTTGTTTGCCTCAGTTTCCTCATCTGTAAAATGAGCTTGAGAAGGAAATGGCAAAGTGCCCTAGTATCTTTGCCAAGAAAACCTCAAATGGGGTCTTTAAGAGTTGGACATGACAAGTATTTTATCATTATTAACATGTAATAGACTTCCTGCCATCTAGGGGAGGGGTGGGGACTGGGGATAAAATTTGGAATGGAAAGCTTTGTAAAGATCAATACTGAGGAACTACCCATACACATGTTATACAAATAAAAAGCTTTAATAAAAAAAAGAGTTGGACATTATTAAATAACTACTGAACAACAAAAATACTTAGGGCTACCAACTGAGAATAGCATTTAGGATGATGGTTTTCAAGTAAGTTGAAAAGCCCTCCTTCCTTCAGTATAATTCAGCAGGCACTGTTAGGCACCAGAAACACTGAGGCAAAAACCCAGAAGTCCTTCCTCTTGAAGAGGTTATCTTCTTCTGGTGGATTATGACCCAATACACAGATAAATAAATACAAATTAACTTGAAGAAGGATAATGCAATGACTCTTAAGTTGAGGCCTAAAGGAAGATATGAAGGAGTACTGTCCTTCATGGGATGGTGTCACTGTGAATTCATGAAGGTGGGAGATAGAACATAATTCAATTTAGTTGTGATATATTGTGCTGATTTGTTAAGGAAGGAAAAGAGACTTGATACAACCCTTAGTTAACCAGAAAGATCAACTGATCAAAATACTCCCATTCCCTGAGCTTTTGAGTTTAACTTTTTAATTTAGCTTTTTTTATTTTAAACTTTCAATTTTATTTTATTTAAAAATAACTTATAATGTATTTTATAAGGTTATATAATTTTAAAGTATTCTTTTATAGTATAATTTCTATTTTTATATGCAGTAAATTATATCTCTGGAATAATTAGAACCCAATAGCATCTGAATACATGGAAAAAGCAATATTCTATGTAGTTAATTGGCCAGTTAATCAACAAATATTTATTAAGTGTCTGGCACTGTGCTAAACACTGGGATACAGATAAAAAAAAGAGCAAATCTTGTTTCTGCCCTCAAGATACTTCCATTCTATTATGGAAGACCCAGTATATAAATCAGCACATGGAAGATAAATAAAGAGTGTGTAGAAAGTTGACTTAGAGAAAAGCACTAACAGTGAGAAGTGTTATTCATAAGAAGGAAAGAGCACTTCATGGGTGGCAAAGTCAGATCAGATAAGCTGAGTGCTAGACCTTGTTTTGTTGTATAGTATTTCAGTGTGACCATGAACCATTGCTTCATCACTTGGGGTCCTCCATTTTCTCATATGAAAACTCTTAAGTCTGGGCTTAATGATCCCTGAGTTCCCTTAGGATTCTCTGGGATTCACCTCACACGGTGAGAGAGGAGTTGAACAGCTGTTATTGGACAAGTTACTTTATGTAGCAGAATGATTTGGTTGAACCAGAAGCTAGAATAAATTGGAGTTGGAGAAATGAGTGTATGCTTTCTACTATGGAAACTAGACCATAAAGACAAAACCAATTTATGAGTGTACCAGGGAATGGAAATTAGTGGAATCAGTGGCTCCTAATTAATTAAATAATAACAATAATAAGTGATTCCTTAGGTCACTTCTCTGGGTTTGGAAGTGTCAGTCACAGTTGGGTATGATTTTTTTCCTAGCATGCAGTTCTGCCCCTCCAACAAATCACTATTTCACTAAAAGCCTCCCAATACTGGTTACCCTGCATTTAGCAACAAAAGAGCTAAGAGTGACATGGAAATATAGGACTAGGTGGTTTTGGCAAAATCCATTGAATTCAGAAAAGAATCAAAGATTTCTGTTTGATTATTCCCTACAAAGAAATAAGGAATCAAACCATAATATTCTGGTGCTTAATTTCTGCGTTGACATTCTATTCTTTTTCCTTCTCCATTCCCAATTTTTGACAAATGATGATGTTGCCTATCGGATTGGAGAATCTGTTCTATTTTTTAAATTGAAATTTATCGTGCCTTGGTGAATTGTGAAAATCTGCGCATTGGCTATTATATAGCTTAAGGCCAAATTTGATGGTCTAAGATAAATGGCCCAAACCCATACCCTTCATTGCAAGGTGGGGGGAAAATGCTATTTTCAGTCTCTCTGCTTGAAACATATCAAACGGTTGTGAAACGCTGGGCAATGCTCTGATGCAACAAAACTCAATGTTGCCCAGCTGGAGAATTGAGACATGGTTGCATGTCCCTGAGAAAGGGGCCTGTTATTCATGCAAATATTTTGTTCATTTGTCCTTTCATGGATAATTGCACTGAGTAACAGAAAACACCTACTCGACTTACAGTTTGGCAAGAAACAGTAGCTTATGTTTGCTAGAGACCAAATTAGAAGCAGGCTCCTTGGACCCTTCTCTAAATCAAAATAAAATTAAAATGTGCAGGGAATCTCTGTGCCTCTCAGTAACTGTGTTCTATGGTGCAATTCTGTTTAGGTCAGGGTGTCCCAGACCAAAGAGAAAGGGCTGCATGGAGGAGGAAGAATGAATAGGTGATGGGAAGGAAATGTCCATCTAGGAAGAATGTTTTCTTAGAAGGCAGAGGGTGGACTGGTTATTTTTCTCACCTACTTAACAAAGCCAGAATCATCTTAGTGCATCTTATTCCCAGCCTATCGAGATCACTGTTTGAGAGACTGTCAAGACTACATGTTAATAATAGAATTATGCCCAAATTTGCATTTTACTTGTAAAATTCAACACTAAATCTTATTATTAGAAAGCCCTAAAACTTAGTAAAACTTAGCAGTTAAGAGTCAAATGGGAGTACAGTGGGAGAGAGGGCTGGGCCTGAAATCAGGAAGATCTGTCAAATCTTATCTCAGACATTTAGTGGTATAATCCTAAACATGTCACTTAATCCTGTCTGCCTCAGTTTCTTCATCTGTAAAATGAACTGCAGAAAGAAATAGCAAACCCCAAATGGGGTCACGAGGAGTGGGGCACAGCTAGACAATAAAACATCATTTACCTCACAGGATTATCATAAGAATCAAATGAGGTAATATTTGTAAAAAGCACTTTAGAACAGTTTCTGACACATCATATGTGCTATATATGTGCTTATTCCAATCCAGATAACATTTTACTTTTTATTATGGATAAACTAAAATTTTTCTTGTTTCATTATACTAAATATGCTTTTTAAGATTTTTTTATGGTTTAAGCCAAGTATATTAGCTATCAGCCAGTTGTTTCTTTAGCCCTGATTTTTTTTAATATCTTTTCCCCTAGCACAACATTTTAATGGTTCACTAAGAATGATTCCAACTCTTAAAAATCCTGCTTCTGTGATCCTAAGCACATATACTTTATTTTATTATTTTGGAGGTAACTGGGGTTAAGTAACTTGACCAGGGTCACACAGTTGTTAAGAGTCTGAGGCTAAATTTGGACTCAGATCTATCCACTGAACCATCTGGCTACCCCTACCACATGTTTTTGACTCCAAACATGGAAGTGCACTGGGTACTCTAGGAAGTTACAGTGGGAATATTAGCCACCTTGGTAATGCAGTGGATAAAGTTCCAGCCCTAAAGTCAAGAAGGCCTGAGTTCAAATCTAGCCTCAGACTCTAGCTGTGTGACTCTGGGCAAATTCACTTCACCCTGTTTGCCTCGGTTTCCTCCTCTGTAAAATGAGCAGGAGAGAGAAACGGCAAACCACTAGGAAAGTGTCTTTGCTAGGAAAACTCCAAATGTGGTCATGAAATCACTGTATGACAACAATTAATTAAACAGAGAATCTTAGAATTTAAAAAGAGTTGTATTCATGGGGTCATTGATTTAGAGTTGCAAGAGAAGCTGTCCAGTCCAACAAGAAATGAGGAAAATGAGTGATAGATTAAGTCGTGACCTTATCCAAGGTCACACAATAAGTAGGTAGCAGAGCTGGAATTCAAACAGAGGTCTCCAGACTCCAGATTCAGTATTCTTTTTACTCTTTCTCCTTCTTTGGATACCCTCCACTGAAGGCCTGTTTTAGGATGGTGTGTAGTTGCCGTAGTCTGTGTCAGTGAAACACAAGCCCTACCCATATTTTTTCTACTGAGCTATGAAGGAAACCCAATGTAGATGGTGATAAAGATGTCAAAAACCCTGGATTCAAATCCTGATTGTATTTTGTATTGCTATGGGGAAATCACTCTTTGGGTCTCAGTCCCCCTCATTGGGAGAAATAAAAGTTTGACAAATTGGGCTAAATGATTTTTCAAAGTTCTTTCTAACTTAAAATTCTATTATCTTAGCAACAAATTCCAGTCATCTAGTGCGTTAAGTTCCATGTGCAGTGCTTAGGTCCTGGTACAAAGACACAATAACTGCATATGGTCTGTCAGTGGCTCCCTCAGTAACTACTCCTTCCTTCCCTCTCTCCCTCCTTCATTCCTTCCTTTCTTCCTTCCTTCCTCCCTCCCTTCCTTTTTTCCTCCCTCCCTCCCCTTCCTTCTTTTCATCTCCTCCCTCCCTTCCTTCCTTCCTTCCTCCTTTGCTCCCTCCCTCCTCCTTCCCTCCTCCTTCCCTCCCTCCCTTCTCATATTCTATCTACTGCACCATTTAACTGTCTAGACTTATTTCATATTCCTTCATGTACTCTGATCCAACTTTGAGAAGTATTATCACCAGAAGGTTGGCTATGGGGCGATGAATATATCTGGCCCTGACATTCATGAAACTATCCACTAAGGCATGAAAAGATTTTAATTAAGAACTGGTGAAGTTGATATTCCCTAAGACTGAGATCAAGGGTGTTTTGAAGGTTTAAATATATATACATATATATATATATATGTACATATATATACATATATATATATATACATATATATATATATATATACATATGCAAAATGAATTAACCAGTCAATGGAGGGAGGACACATAGAAAGTTGAAGGGGGTTGGTAGAGGGATTATAATGGTGGAGCTTTATGGGTTTTGGCTCCATCATGAAGGTGAGTTTTGAAAGGAGAGATATCATTTGATTAGTTCTCATCATATAGGAGACTGACTTTTCTCTGGATGTCATTGAGAAAGAGAGAGATGACCTTTAAGCCATCACCAACACACATTCCCCTTTCCTGTACTGTTTACACTATAATCCAGATAACTCTGGGTTGTTTGGGT
Source organism: Myrmecobius fasciatus (assembly GCA_023553655.1). NCBI lineage: Eukaryota > Metazoa > Chordata > Mammalia > Dasyuromorphia > Myrmecobiidae > Myrmecobius > Myrmecobius fasciatus. The sequence goes on from JAJPUD010010377.1 coordinate 17,780, forward strand.
TCTTGTTTGTATAGACATTCAGACATGTGAACAGTGTGAGTGCCCAATATTCCCTCCTGGGAGCACTGTAGCATGTTCAAAGTTCTTTCTCTCACTCTCTCTCTCTCTCTTTAAATAAATGCTCTCTGGGCACTTTGTTTATTTCATAAAGACTCCCAATTCAAACTTATTTTAGCATGACCGTTCCCTAACCCTTCAGAACAGGTCCTCTGCTCGTGAGATTGAAATAAATCAAATAAGGAATGGAATCAAAGAATCCTGGCATGTTGCAACAAGAAGAGATCCCAGAGATCAGGAATTCCCACCACCTCAGGTTTCAGATGAGAAAAACCCAGACTCAGAGAGATGAAGGAATTTGTTCAAAATGGCAGAGCTACTTTTACTAAGAAGATGACCTAGAATACAATGACTTCTAGACCTGATTCTGCTACCACTCCATTGTTTTTCCCACTAGACCATGGTATTATAGCTACATAGGAGAAGGGTCTCCTGAATATTGCTGATTTCTCATCTAATTAGGTGCTTTCAGGCACAGCTCATTCTAGATATGGAGTATTTTACCCTATCAAAGTCAGGGAGTGCTTCCTTCTCTTTCTTAAACCTTTTCATCATGGAGGAGGCACAGGGAATATGTTTACCATTTAATCTGGGCAGGGATTTTCTACCTGGTATCCAGATACTCAGTATTGTTAATTTTGATAACTTTCAAAATCATGGCTTCTGGTTTATAACCTTAACATTTTATTTTGTGCATTTAAAAGTATTATTCTAGGGAGAAATCTATGGACTTCACCACATTTGGAAAGGGGGCTGTGAAAGACCCTCTGATGGAAACCATCCCACTCCTGTCCCTCTCATTGTGTACCAATAGCTCCTTACTGTAGCTCCTAGCAATACCATCTCTCAGTGCCCATACCCTCTTTCCCATCAGTCTTTTCCCCCTCTATTTCAGAGCGTCAAAACCCCGTCCCCTCCCCACATCCTTGACAGAAGAGTTAAAATTTAAAATTTGTAGTAACTGACATTTTTGGCTGCCCGCCTGAATAGTATGAACGGGTTCCAAGTAAACCAAGTCAGACAGATGCCTCTTATATAAAGATTCAAAGTCTAACAGAGTGGAGCTAGTGGGTCACAAGTCCAATGTAAATGCTCTGAATCAAGCCTGCCTCTGTGTTTTATTTCACCAGCCATGATTACTCATCAGAGATTTAGAAAACTATGTGTCATCCAGCATCCCGAGCAGAAAACTTGGGGAGGCAGCTCTGTTCTGCCTTATTTAAATAGCATTACTTCCCAGGGCTTCTGAAGAATCAGCAGTTTCTTCACTGGGAAGTTTCTTCTAAAAATACAAAGCTAGATTTTCATCCTCAATAGCTCTCAGTTTTCATAATTGTTTCCAATGCATCCTCAGTGTCCCCCACGTTTGTTCAACTTATTCAAGGAAATAATACAAAAAGGAGGTGCTATGAGACAGCTGAGTGGCAGGATGCAGAGTGCTGAATTGGGATATGGCAAGTCCCGAGTTAGAATTCTGCTGTGTGACGCTAGGCAAAACATTTGGACTCTCTAAGACTTAGTTTTCTCATCTGTAAAATAGGGGTGATAATTACACCTAGTTCACAGAGTTGCTGTGAGGAGCAAATGGAATACTATTTGTAAGAGGCTTTGTAAATCTTAAAGTTCTACATAAATGCTAATTATTATTAGCTATTAAAAGGAAACCTTGACCTAATAATAATAAATGATTCCCCTAAAAAACAAACAAAAAAACTAGTTTTCATTGCAGAGATATTAAGAAATAATGGTAACTCAAATTTACAGATTTCCAAAGTGCTTTCTTTACAACAATAGATGATATGAGTAGTGTAAATATTATTATTCCCATATCACAAATGAGGAAACAAATAGGTATTGTAGCTAGGAAACTCTCTTCTAAACTCTTCTAATGTTGTCAAAGGCATCACATCCTCCTATAACCCAGGGACCTAAGTGTTATTCTCAATTCCTCATTTTCCTTTCTTTCTTCTCAGTATTTCATTTGTCTCCTTTCCCTTCACACCAACTACCACCATTACACTTTCCACCTGGATTATTATGAGATCCTTCCAGCTTGTATCCCTGACTCAGAATATCCTTCATTCAGCTACCTCAATAACTTTTATAAAGACTACAGTTGACTATCTGTCTGTCTTTGTCTCTCTGTATGTATCTATCTCTGTCTCTATATCTTTCTTCTGTGTCTCTCTCTGTTTCTCTCTCTCTCTCTCTTTCTCTCTTTTTTCATTTTTCATATCAAGGGAATATATTTAGGGCCTTCAATTCTGAGAAACCAAAGGAGTTTCTGGATATGAAGTTATTGTTGTTTTCATTATTAATGACCTATATTGGTGAAGTACAGAAGTTACAATCACTAAAATTAAATGAGAGCAGGGTTGTTTGTGAAATCGTGTACACAGCGCCATTGTTTTAAGATTGTCTTGAGACAACAAGACAAAGGTGTTAAACACCTCTTCCTTCCAACTCGAATTAGGAAAATGGTATTGAGTAAGTGCTTCTGAAGATAAGACTTCTACTATTGTCTTTGCCTAAAAAAAGATTAATCACTATTTAAACTCCTTCCCTTCCTTTTCTTCCCATAAAGTCATTTCATTGTAGATTGCTTTGCTCTAGGTCTTAGTTCTAAACTTCATGTCTCTTATCATTGTTCTCATTTTTGGTTACAGGCATTGCCATGGTTGACACAGAGATGCCATTCTGGCCCACCAACTTTGGGATCAGCTCTGTGGATCTGTCTGTCATGGATGACCACTCCCATTCTTTTGACATCAAACCCTTCACCACTGTTGACTTCTCCAGCATTTCTACCCCACATTATGAAGACATTCCATTCACAAGGACTGACCCCATGATTCCTGATTACAAGTATGACCTGAAACTCCAAGAATGCCCAAGTACGAACTTTATTTTCACTTTTCACATTGCTCAGAGTGTAATTATATTACATTCTAACTAGAACTTTAATTCCATAGTACAACAGTACAACAACCATCAGAATCCCCAGTGTCCCACTAGGTCATCTCAACTCAGGGTTAGGAAAGGAAAGAATTTTGAATAAGATAATTCTTGGAAGGCATGAATAACAACTTTCTCGTGTAGTTAAGGGTTAATATTAGAAATTTAAATAGGATTATCATTTACAAAAAGGTATTTGTTAACTTAGATAAATCTCTAAATTAGATGTGGTTTTATCTACTATTTATAACTCTTTCCCACAGTAGACAGAAGATAAAGGTGTCAGAACTTCATTCCTTACTTTTGAAATCTTTGATCCTTATTGGAAGTCCATACTTTCTCAGAATGTCTTATGATCAATCAATATTTGTTAAGCACCTACTATGTGCCAGGTATGGTACTATGCGCTAAGATCTATTTTAATTTTTCAGATTTCCTTCATGTACCTTTTCAGTCCTTTGGGTCAGCAGCAAAACCTTAGCAAAAATAGCAAAATACCAGCTGTATTCCATTCTAGAGAGATCTAGCCTCTTGAGTTCTTTTTGGCCATTTAAGATGTTAATAAATAAACAAGTCTAGATTCCAGAATTTATTAAATACCTTTTATCTGCTAATATTTATACTGTGCAAAGTTTCCCATTTTCACTTTATTAATCCTGAATATTCTGCCAGTCTCACTGAAACTTTATTTCCCAACACAAATATAAAGTGGAAGATTTTAGGGTATTCTAGGGATTGTGTTTTTTCCAAATTGACTTTGGAATGTTATTAGAATAGGACTGTCAAAATTAAATATATTTTCTTGACTTTTTTCATAGGTTTATGCTTATAGGCCATGTTAATACTTACAAAAGACTAATACTACCCACATGCAACAGATTTGCACAGCCGTGATTGCAGCTGGCAGTGCTCTTTCAATTCACTTTAACAAACATCTTCTGGGATTCATGAGCTTCCTGAATTTCTGTTTTATTGTTGGGTAGATTTATCTGTGTAGCGTCTACTTAGTTATGGAGGCTTCCATTTAATGGGTCTGGTTCTACCAGTAGAAAGGCAATAACTTGCTAACTCATTAGAGGTATTCTGACTCTTAGGAGAATCATTTTTGAAATGATTTTTCCCAGTTCAGTAGCTGAGAGCTAACTATTCTCATGTTCCCCCAAGTCAAGCACACTTGCTCCATTCTCACTGGGAAGTCCATGTAGTTTTATTTTGTAAATACAATTTTGAGCTACATTCCCTGGGCAGCCTCTTCTCCAGATATATCAGAGCATCTTAGAACTTCAGGCCATGTAATCCAGTTTATGGCTAAACAGTAATTCCCAACAAGTAGCCATCCAAGCTTCTGATTGAACACCTTCAGCAATGTAAAAGTCATGGGTTGAAATCATTATTCCACTTTTGGACCTCTCTAATTGTTCAAAACATTTTCCTTACTCTAGGGCCAAACTATTTCTAGTTCTACCCTCTGAGGCTAAGCAGAGTGAGTCCAACCCCTAAGTGCTTTTCATTTATTAGAAGATAGTCGTCACCCTTCCAATCCATCCCCAACACCAACAAGTCCCTAGTATTCTCCTAGGACTACAGTTTCTTGATTGTGGCTCTTCCTAACATTATCCACTCTCTCACTTCCATGCTAAGCTCAAAGACCAGATTTCAGGTGTTCTAAATCCTCAAAACCAATAAAACCTAGCTTCCCTGCTTCCAGATTTGCTGAACTTGGAGACCATGTTAATACTTAGAAAAGACTAATGCTACCCACAAGCAACAGGGTCTTTCTCATTATTCCTGGCACGCTAACATTGTCAAGAGACTATGTGATTCCCCCAGTGTCTGTGCCCCCTCTAGCATTTACTTCCAATTAAAAACATGATATTTTCAATGTTTTTCCATATGCAGGTGCTATCAAAGTGGAACCTCCATCCCCTCCTTATTATTCAGAAAAAACTCAGCTCTACAATAAACCTCATGAAGAGTCCTCAAACTCCCTTATGGCCATCGAATGCCGAGTCTGTGGGGATAAAGCCTCTGGGTTCCACTATGGTGTACATGCTTGTGAAGGTTGCAAGGTAAAAATGGTGCTCTCTCTTGTTTTTGTCTTCAAAGAATCTGTTGATCATTTCTCTGCTCTGCTCATACTAAGGGAGACAGTCAAGGGGATGCATTGACATGACCATCTGTAACTTTTATCCTGGTGAATCATGAAACAGACTCACAGTAATTAATGGCTTCAAAGTATAGTGAAAAGCATTTTTTTTAAGTATGGAGAAATACAGCAATGTAGAGAAAAGGGGAAAATTTTTTTTACTAAAAATTTGAAAGTTTCTTAATCTCTAAAATGCAGAGTAAATACATTGGTCTCTTAGTTTTGCACTAAAACCTGACATTGAGTTGTTGTTGTTGTTATTTATAAATTCCTGGCACCAGAATGGGATATTGGGAAGAATCACAAAATCATGGATTTTGAGCTGAAAGGTACCCAAGAGGTCATTTAGTCCAGTGCCCTCACTTTTCAGATGAGGAAACTGAGCCCCTAAACGGTTATATTATTTGACTCAAGTCATGCAGGGAGAAAATATTGATACAATTTGAAAGCAGGCCATTCTTTCCATTCCATTGGGTGAAGAGTTCTACTTTACCATTTGTCTCCCCAGTTGCAAATGTTTTTCATGGTTTTTAGTTTTTGAGCACTTTACAAAGAAAAAAAACACTGATTCATCCATTGGGGAAAATTACACAGAAGAAAAACTTTATTTTTTTCCTTCCAAGTATAATATCCAATCTTCCATTTTAGAAACTTCTGTCTAGCTGCTTAAGCAAGTAATATTCTGTCTCCTTATTGACAAGCATATCAATCCAGCCACATTTCAGCATGTGAATTCTTTTGCAACACTCACTCATGGAAATATTCTTGGAAGAGAGTAATTCAGAGAAATAGAATGACTTGCACGTATACCCCCTGTCAATGCTTGGAACAAACTAAACATGAATAAGTACTCTGTGGGATAAATGCTGTTTCTCCTGCCCCCTAAAAATAAAATAAAAAGATCAAAAGTGTATTCTGTGCAAGACAAAACAAAGAAACTGAAAATTGTAGACAATCAGGCTGCCATTGCTGAGTACCAAGAGACCCAGGTTCTGCCAATTCAACTGTTAAGTGGCTTTATGACCTCGAGCAGCTATATTATTATTTTGTGAGGATTCACTAGCTTTATCTATAAGATGAGAATATTGGGCTGCATAGTTTCTCAATGCCTTTCCAGCTGATATGTCCTACAGTACAGAATGACTCCTTGAAATAAACTTTGTAGAGGAATATAAATTGCTATTTAAACTAACATTTTACAGATAAGGAAACTGAGGCAGGCAGAGTTAAGTGATTTGCCCAGGGTCATGCAGTAGTAAGTGTCTGAGGTCAGATTTGTGTAGCCTGGTTCAGACTCAGCACTCTACCCACTGGACCACCTAGCTGCCCACTCTAGGATAATTACGGTTGTTAAGATTTTTTCCCCCTTTTCTCAAACCCAGATCAGCCTTTCAGCAGTTTTCACCTATTGTTATAGTTCTACCCTTTGGGGCCAAGAAGAAAAAAAAAGCTAATCCTTTTCCCATTTGACAGTAATCCTAGAGTGATTTTTTGGTGAAAGATTAATCATCATCATAACATTTATAAGGTATTTACTATGTGCAAGGTACTGTGCTAAGCACTTTATAATTTTGATCTCATTCAGCCTCACAACAACCTTCTAAGGTAGTTGCTGTTATGATCCCCATGTTACAGATAGGGAAACTGAGGCAAACAGAAGTCTTGTGATTTGCTCAGGGACCCAGAGCTGGTAGGTGTCTGACGTCACCTGAGTGCAGTAGTGATAGTCAGTACTCTTGTCCCATCCAAGGCTCAGACTCTATCTTCCTCTTGATCACAATTAATAGGATGCTGTCATTCTGTTATTTATATAAATTAGGGGCAGAGTTGAGAGGGCAGCCTGGCTCTCCTGATTCCCTACGCAGGGCTTTTTCTGTGTCACGAGAGCAGATCCATTCTAAAGAATTGAAGTGCTGAATTCTAGGGAGCTACATCCCACAGAAAGGAGCAGAGCTCTCCCTCACTAATAACTCCTTCTCCAGTGGCCCTTTGGTTGCTGATAGCACTACATTCTCATTTGCTCAATTATCTTTGGCTTTTCCTTTCCCCTCATCCCTTCCCCCAAATCTGAACTGCAATGAAATCCTGCTAGTTCCACCCTATGGGATTCCCCCTGCAACCACCCCAGTTTAAGCTCCCATTTAATACTTTTATCTCCATCATCTTAATAGCCTTCTCACCAATTCCCTACCTCCACATTTTCCTATTCACCATTCACCCACTACTCTGATTTCTGAATAATCTTCCCTATGTACTTGTATGCTCCCCATTACTAATCAAATTAAATATGCATTTTATCCTGACATTCAAGGACCTCCATAGTCTGCTGAGGACCTTTCCTTTTAGACACCCATATTTCCTAGGTACATAGTGTGTGAATCAGTTAAATTAAATTAATTACCTTTCTAGGTCTTAGGTGGGAGTCTCCCACCTTCTTCCTCAATTTTATACTCCACCTGCCTAGAATGGATTCTCCCCATGCACATTTCTATTAATTACTAAAAATCCTTCCCTTCCTTTAAGTCCCCCTCCATGAAGGCTTTCTTTGATCCTCCTAACCTTTGTGATCCTTTCCTCTCCAAAATTCAGGACAATAACTAATGTACAATAAAAAGGGCTCTGGAGGAAGTTAGGAAGACTCAAGTTGAAATCCTACCCACCTCAAATGCCATATGACCCTAAGCAAATCATTGGACATTTTTGTGCCTTAGTTTCCTTTTCTCTGTGCCTCTCATAAACCTTCAATTTCCTTAACTGTAAAAAGAGGGGCTTGGACCAGAGAAGCCCTAATTTTTTTTCTAGCTCAGTATCTATCATATTCCAATTTATTTTATCTATCTTATTTCCTTCTCTTCCCTCATTAAATTATAAATTCCTTAAGGACAAGGATTATGCTTTATTTCATTTTTCTTTCCTTGACAAATGGTAGCCATTGAATTTGTTTGTTGAATTGAACTGAGATCACACTCTTTTAATTCATGCAATCAAAATCTGACATGAAGGAGGGAAGGAAACGTGCATTTATTGAGCACTTACTGTGTGCTGAGTACTGTGTTAAATGCTTTACAATATTATCTCATTAGATCCTCACAACAATTCTGTGAGATCGGTGCTGAAGCTGAGACAGACAGTGACTCGCTCAGATTCACATAGCTAATAAATGTCCTCAGTCAGGTTTCAGCTCATTTCTTCCAGATTTCAGGCCCAAGGCTCTATCTACTCCACCACCTCACTGCTCTAAGAAGCAGAAAAAGTATCTAAAGAGAATGTTCTTAAAACAATATTGCTGTCACTGTAGACAGTGTTCTCTTGGTTCTGCTTTTATTATACTATGCTATGGAAATGCTCGTTTAGTTGCATAAATTGGGGGGGGGATAAAGTGAATATTCTTTAAATCTTCTCACAGGGCACAAAGTCCATCCTAATTGAAGCAGGGTTCAGGGTATCAGACCTTTCATTTTGAAGGACTTCCTTTTCAGAATCAATATTGGATATTATAAGTTCATCAAGTAGGAGTTTTTACAGGGGAAAAGGAGGGAAAGAAGGAAGGAAGGAAGGAGGGAAGGGGGATAGATAGAGAAGAGGGAGAGACAAAGATATAGAGAAAGGGAGAGATTCAGAGACAAACAGGGAGACAGAGAGAGACAGAGACAGAGAGACAGAGAAAGTGAGGGAGAGATTTTCAACCTTTACTGTCCTAATACTTTGGAAACAATCAGTTTCATCTGTCAACCACATCACCCCAACTTGGAAAAATAATGCTTATAAGTCATCAGATGAAAATAAACTTGGCTTGTTAAAAGCTACCAGATCACTCTTATTTTTTTCTCCAGGATCATTCACATTTCCCAGTATCATGTGAAATTTCTGGCTTTTTCCTAATTATGCTTTTCCTGAGCCAACCCCCTCACCCAAGTTGCTACAATCTCCTCCCCAAATAACTTTTCATTTTATTATGTGTACACACACACACACACCACTAATTATACTTATATTTACATGATGTCTTTCACAAGGTAATATAAAGTCCTCAAGGGCAGACATTATTTCATATGTCTTTGCATCCCCAGAAAAAGCACCGTGTCTGGCACATAGTAGTGCTTAACAAATACTGATTTTTGGCTTGGTCAGTTGTAGTTAGAAGGTCGTGTTTGTCTATGGGCAAAACATTTTGCCTTTCAATACCCCCAAGAAATCTTTAAGGCTACATGTTTCAGGAGAACATATATATATTTCTGTATGTTGCTATTCCATTCTGCATCTGTGGTCATGATTTCTCCACATCGGGCCTTCCATAAATCGATGAACTCACAGACTTTGACCAAATACAAAGAGAATTAGACTAATAGAATTTTAAAACAGGAAAGGACTTCAGAGATCACTTGGTCCAGCCTCACCTGCCCCAAAAGCTGCTGAAAGCATCCAAGTGTTTCACTCTGAATCTTGGCTTTCCCTTTTGCCTCCATGACAGGGCTAAGTTTCTTGGGGAATTCTGTCAATTCTTGCATGTTGTTCCCTATTATACTCTTATGCCTGTGGGCTACAGTAACACGGGGCCCTCCTGCATAAATAAATGAAATGAATTTCTGCAGGAAATTATGCAATGTGGAGAATTCCTCAAAATTATCCACATGTGGATTTTTATTGGCCCCGATCACAGCTTTGGATGGAACCACTCTAACTTTGCCAAACCGCTTAGTGCAGTTAGGAAGGATGGGGCCTGTGGCTGAAATGATTTGCAGAGAGGTTAAACTGATTACATGGTGGTTTATTCTCATTACATTGAATCCAGAACCCTTCTTGATCAGGCTAAAAACCAAATGGATGCCCAAGATGGAGCGAGGCTTGTAATGAATAAGCACAGAATTGGAAGGCTCTTAGAGATCCCTGGATCCAATCCATCATTTTACAAACTTTTTTTTTTAAATCAAATAAGTAATAGTAGTAACAGGTCACATTTATTTAATGCATTCAGATTTACAACAGCTTTGTGAAGTAGGTTTCAGGATTTTAACTCATACCCAATCCTTCATGATCCCAAGTGGGTTTTTCTTGGCTGGAGTGATTTATCTTCTCCAGCTCATTTTACAGATGAGGAAATTGAGGCAATGTGACTTGCCTAGAGTCACATAGCTGGAGCTGGATTTGAACTCAGTCCTCCCTGACTCTGACTACTGCTCCATTTACTGAACCTCCTAGCTACCCTCATGAAGTAGGTAGTATATGTATTATTTCAATTTCATAAGGAGAGGGACAAGAACAAGTATTTATTAAGCACCTACTGTATGGCCGGCCATTATACTAATATTTATAACCATTATCTCTTTTGATCCTCAGGACAATGCTGGGATACAGGTGCTTTCATGATCCAACTTTTACAATTGAGGGGTTAAATGTCTGGCCCAGAATCAGACATATCTGTGGCCAGACTTAAATTCAGGTCTTCATAATTGTAGACCCAGCACCACTGTGCCAACCAGCTGTCCCATTTGATTACTTGGCAAACTAAGTCAGAACTATATTTAGTGACTTGTTTCAACATCCCAACCTGGTCCTCTTCTGATTTCCTACTCTTTTGTCTGTTTCTTTTTTCCCTTTGCCCTCTTTAACCTAAATAAATGAACACTTGCAAGTTCACACAGAAAAGTAGTGGTGGCCAGGGGTCAAGGATCCATCCAGTCTGTGACCCACCAGACCATGTACCATGCATCCTTTCGGGGACCTTTGACACCTTGTAAGGTGAACTCCTCTATGTCCCTTTGCAGGGTTTCTTCCGGAGGACAATCCGTTTGAAACTTATCTATGACCGGTGCGATCTGAACTGTCGGATCCACAAGAAGAGCAGAAATAAATGTCAGTACTGCAGGTTTCAGAAATGTCTTGCTGTGGGGATGTCCCATAATGGTAAGCATATTTTTAATTAATTTGAATAAAAATAATTTTTTATTATTACAATTATTACACAGGAACTATTGAGTGAAAATAGATTATTCAGTAAGCATTTATGAAATGTTTGCTGTATCCCAGGCATTGTGCTAAGCCCTGAGAATACAAAGAAAGGCAAAAACATAGTTCCTGCCCTCAAGAAGCTCACCTTTTAAGGTGGGGAAGGCTAACTATAAGAAATTACTTACATATCTAGCATAGGAGTGAGGATTGGGACTGAGAAAGTCCTCCTGCAGGTGGTGGGATTTAAGCTGAGTCTTGGAGGAAACCAACAAAGTGAGCAGGCAGAGGTGAAGGAAGATAGCATTTCAGAAGTGGAGGACTGCCAGTCAGGGAGATGACAGGGTGATTGGAGATAGAATAACATGTGTGAGGAATACCACCTGCTGCTGGTTCATAGAGCACATGGGGGTAGTAAAATATAACAAGACTGAAAAGGTAGAAAGGGACTAGGTCTTGAAGAGCCTAACAGGGAGGTTTATATTTAATTCTAGAGCCAATTAATGGAAGCTTTGGGTATGGGAGGGAGCATCTCTGACATGGTCATATTGACACTTTAGGGAAATCTCTTTGGCAACTAAGTAGAGAGACTTGAGCAACAGAGGCTAACCAGAAAGCATTTACAGATAGTACAGACATGAGGTGATGGGAACCTGCATAAGGGCAGAGGGTATGGGATTCAAGAGAAAGGGAAAGTAATTTTAGTTATTTAAGCTTAAAAATGCCTTAAGCCTTTTGGAACATCCTGAATGTGAGAGGTCATTGTGAAGGCAGAAATGATAAGACTTGGCAATAGGTTGGATATGTGGAGGGAGCGAAAGAGAGAAGTCAGGGATGACCTTGACCAGGCTGGTTGATTGGAAGAATGATGGTGTCCTCAAGAGTAAGAAGGAAGGTTAGAAGAGGGAAAGGTTTGAGAAAAGGGGTAGGAAATAATGAGCTCTATTTGAAAGTCTGAGATATCAATGGGGCATATAGTTCAAGGATTTCCAAAAGGCAGTTGCTGATGTAAAAGTGGAGCTCAAAATGAGGTTAGCTCTGGATTTATAGATCTAGGAATTGTCAGAATAGAGATGATAACTGAATATTTTTGGAGACCACCAAGAAAAATAATATAGAGGGCTAAGGACGTAACCTTGGGGGACACCCATAGTTAGTGGGCAAGATCTGGATCAAGATCCAACAAAGGAGAATGAGAAGAAATAATCAGGCAAGTAGAAGAACCAGGAGAGAGCAGTGTCACAAAAACCCAGCAAGAAGAGAATATGCCAAAGGAGAAGGAAATCAACCATGTCAGAGATCAGACAGATCAAGAAGGATGCGGATTGAGTAAAGGCCATTAGAGTAGGCAATCCTTGATCAGTTTGGAGAGAACAATTTCTGTTCAATAATGAAGTTTGAAACCAGATTGCAGAGAGTTTAGAATCAACTAAGAGGAAGCAAATGTATTTTGCTTTTTCAGGGAATTTAGCTAAGAAGGGGAAAGAGAGAGTTAGTATGATAGCTCCAGGGATGGCAGAAGCAAGTAAGGGTTTTTAAAGAAAGGGAAGAGACATGGGCAGGCTTGTTTGTAGACAACAGAAGAGTCTATAGATAGGGAAAGATTGGAATTGATAGAGAAGGCAGTCTATTAGAGAAGATGAGATAAGATGGGATTAAAAATGCTAGTAAGGGATTTGCCTTGATAAGAATAGTCACCTCTTCATGCAAGACAAAGATGAAGGAGAAGAATGCTGAGGGAAGAAAAAGCTCTTATTCAATAACCTTAATTTTTCAGGGAAGTATGAAGAGAGACAGTGAAGGATACTATAGGAGACTTGAGGAAGGATGAAAAGTTCTGGAATAGCCATTGTGGTGAATGATAGAGTAAACTAATCAGGAAGGATTGCCTTGCTGCAGTGAGGGCCCAGTGGAGATTATGTAACATAACTTTCTATTCATAGATTGAGAGCAGAAAGAGATTTCAGATTTCTATTCCAAACTCTTATCTTAATGATGAGGAAACTGAAGTGTAGAGAGGTAAAGTGATTTGTTCAAGGTCACACAGATAGTCAGTGGTAGAAGGGGAATTTAAAGCAAGGTTCTCTGCCTCCACACTTGCTCTTTTCATTGTGTCATGAAGGGACTGGTTGGATCTTTGACCCCTGGCCACCACTACTTGTTTAGCACATTGAGCAATGTCATCCACAGTGTGCCAGATTTGAACAAACACATACATGTGCACACACACATATACACCCATACACATATACACCTATGTGTCAGTGTATATACAATCAGTGTGATTTTCATTTTGGCAATGGTTGTCAAACTTCTGTATGTTATAGATTCTTCCTTCATGGGATTATTCAATGTGTCTACCATCTTTGGAAATTTAGTTGTTTTATATTGTCACATCTTAAGATCATTGGGGTAGAGAATTTAATTATGTGTTACAAATGTCTTTGAGAAATGTTCATAGCAATATTTCTGCAAGTAACAAGGGGTATTCTTTGCCTCTTTGATATGGTAAAGTGATGAGTCTACACTGGAATTACTAAATTTTTTTGTTTTATTTTATTTTAATAGTATTTTATTTTTCCAAATACATGCAAAGATAGTTTTCAACATTCATCCTTACAAAATCTTTTGTTCCAAATTTTTTTCCTGTCTTCCTCCTTTCCCCCTCCTCAAGTCAGCAAGCAATCCCATAGAGGTTAAACATGTGCAATTCTTCCAAACACATTTCCATATTTGTCACACTGCACAAGAAAACAGATCTGAAGGGGAAAACCCAAGAAAGAAAAAAAAAGCAAGAAAACAAACAGCAAAAAGGTGAAAATACTATACTTTGCTTTACATTCAGCTCTCCATAGGAGCTATAAGTTTTGATCTAAGTCAGAATAGAGGCTAATAGCACATTTTCTTCTTCACCTATTAGGGAAACATGGGCAATTATTTCTTCTAAACTCTTATTTTTGTCATAACATGCCTAAATTTCAAATAATAATAACAATAATTGGAATTTATATGATCCTTTCAAATTTTAAAATACTTTTCTATCCACATAGATATTTATAATGATGTCAAATTACATATTATTAATACCTTTTTTTCAAAATTTTAAAATTTTTTTTATCTTCATAGCAATCCTAAAAGAAAATAAAATATGTGTTAGTATGCTTGTCTGATCATGTGTTTTCTCTCTCCAGCACCTAGCATAGTTGTTAGTTGAATAGTTGAACATAGTTCAGTTCAATAAGCATTATTAAGTGCCTGTTATATGCAAGACACTATGTAGGTAGGCACTGGAGATATTTAAGCAAAATAAAAAGGAAATTCTGTATTCTTAGAGAGCTCACATTCTACTGGGAAATGAAGATTTAGACACTGAACATTGCTTTTTGAATTGGTTAGATTAAAGGTCAGTGCCTCAGATCCTTATCAATATTCTATTCATAGAAAGAGATTTAAGAATCAGCTATAGAAAAGTGATAGAAAAGATTGAGGTTTTATATATATATATAGCGCCAATGGAACAATTTGTTTTGCTTGACTGTGCATGCTTATAATAGAAATTTTGTTTTCCTTTCTTTCTTGACTGGAGGGAAAGAAAGGGGGAGAGAGAAAAAAACAGTTTTGTTGATTAACCAAAAAAAATTTTTTTTAAATCAGCTGTAATATTCTTATCAGTAGAGCAGCCTGAATTCAAAAGGCACAGAAACTCCAGATAGCAAGTACTTTGTAAGTATTTGAATCTTTTATGTCATTTCATAATCATTATAGGTTCACATTAGACAAGACATAATAAAGAGAAGCTTTAAAAAATGCCTAATGTCACATGTGAATTTGTAGACCTCATTCAGTCTAGCATGGAAGAAATATCTACTTGAAACACTCATTTTCAAGTGTCCCAACTGATCCCCCAATCAAACTTAATATGTCTTTTGCCTTGTATCAAACAAATGTAGTCAAAATTAGTTTTTTTTTTCTAAAACTGTTTTGAAACAAACAGCAATAATAGCCAGCATTTATACCACACTTTAAGTATTTGCAAAGCACTTTACATATGTTATCTCAGTTGATATTCACAATAATACTGTAAGGTAGGTGCCATTATGATCTCCATTTCTAGGAGACAGAGAATAAGAGAACAAAAGATTTGCTTAGGGGCACACAACTAGAAGGGAAAATATGGCAAGATTTGAAATCAGATTTTCCTGATTCCAAATACTCTTTCTACTATTACAGTTTGCTATCAAATGTTAAATGCCAAAGTGTGGAGGCAATGCAGGTCCATGGTTACACCCACTTGCCAAGACTCTTTTCCCTAATCCTTAACACCTTTTAAATTCAATCTGATTCAGGCCAGTTCCTTCAGTCTTGTGTGGAGGAGAGACATCTATGTCCAGAGAGGGGACTGTGGGAACTGAGTGTAGATCACAACAGTATTTTCACTCTTTTTGTAGTTGTCTGCTTGCATTTTGTTTTTTTCTCTCATTTTTTTTCCCTTTTTGATCTGATTTTTCTTGTGCAGTATGATATTTGTGGAAATATGTATAAAAGAATTGCACATGATTACCTGCCATCTAGGGAAGGGAAAAAAATTAGAATACAAGATTTTGTCTGAGTGAATGTTGAAAATTAGCTATGTATATATTTTGAAAATAAAAAGCTTTAATTAAAATAAATGAATTAATAAATAATAATTTTAATCTGATCAGAAGGTGACATTTCCAGTCACTATCCTGAACTTCATCTCCCTCAGACTAAAATATCTTCTAAGAGGGAAGAGAGGAAATCAGATTTTTTACGATAAGATTCTGGACTTTCAAATTTATGGGCATTACTCTTTCCCCCACCCCCTTTCATCTGGATACTCAGTATTAAATCAGCACAGGCTTTCAGGAGCCAGTGCTCCTGGCCAGTGCCACCAGGGATGCAAGGACAGAAGAGCTTGGCCAAACTTGTCTTTACGAAGGACTACAGCTGCTCTACAGGAGTACACCACTGCAGGTTGGCTCTGATTGCAAAATAATTTGCTGATTTAATTCCATCAATTTCCTTTTCACTTGTAGACTCATAAAGCAGAAGGCCCTGGTTTCCAAATCAGGGTTATATTTCAGGTGATGCAACCAAGTTGTAATAAACTTATATCATCTTTGTGGAGAAATCATTGACTTCAAGGTCATTATCACTGAGACAACTGGCCAAGTCCCCTTTTAATGTTGTTTGGTTATAGTACAAAACAAAATAAGCTTGTCATCTATGTATTCATGGGAAATCTGTCTCCTATTGCTTGGAGGCAAATAGTACCTAAAACCCAAACTTTGTAGAATTTGTGCTATAATTTCCTTTTGCCCAGAAAAGTCAAAGTTATTGTAAACTTGAAAGTCCAGTCATTTCATGACTTCATGTAAAAATATTCATTTCATATGTATACATATATTCGATTTGCCAATATTTTAACATAATTAACATGTAGTGGATATCCTGCCATCTAGGGAAGGGGTGGGGAAGTTGGGGGGAAAAAATTTGTAACGGAAAGCTATGTAAGGGTTATTGTTGAAGAATTACCCACACATATGTTATGCAAATAAAATAAAAAAAAAATTTAAAAAAAATATTCATTTCAGAATCTCTAAAGAGAGAGACAGAGTCATAAGGAAGAGTCTCCCCTCATTCTTTTTTGTCAGAGTAAAGAGGAAAAACAGGAATTAAATGTCATAACATAAAAAACTTATGCAATTCAGCACTTAAAAGACTGCAAATATATCTGAGAAAATGAATTCTCAGAGGTTTTTATAGGAATGTTTGTTGCCCAGAAAAAGAAACAACTGAATTGAGTTGTGCACAAGAAAGTACCTCCAGGAGTCCCTCTCTATGTCTTGATTTGTCATATCATCCTGATAGTGGAATAAGCTACCAACAGAAAGATTTCTAGAATATTAGAGGCTCCCTTGTGATGCCAGTAGGATACTCTTTGATTACAGTTCCAGTTAGATCCCCATTCATTCACCTGGATTATCATCTATTATTCTGAAATCTGTAGAAATTATTTCCCTGATCGACAAATCTTTTGTAACTTCAGGTTAGCTAACGTTGAAGCTACAATTTCCCCTTCCTACTATTCAAGATCCTCCACCATCTAACATCATCTTTATTTCTCACTTCCGCCCTATATGTATCCCACATCCCGACCAGATAAGACTAATTAGCCTTCTCCATTTATACCATGCTTTCTTCTTATGTATGTTCACTCACATGGTCCCCCTTGATTAGAATTCTTTGTACATGAATATTTGCATGTTGTCTTCCTCATTAGACTAGAAACTCTTCAAGGGCAAGACCTGCCTTTTGAGTTTGGGTTTTCTGGGTGTTTTTTGTTAGTTGTTTGTTTTGTATCTCCTGCACTTAGCAGATAGTAAAGGTACAGATAAAACAGTGTTGAATATGTATTGAGTATGAATGAGAAATAGGAAGTGTTTAATAAGCATTTAATAAGTATATTTGGCATTTTCATTGTTGGGCACTATTTAAGTTATGACTCGTATACTTCTAGAAACCAAAGAACTATCCCATCCAAAAACCTATAAGGAAAACTCATGGACCCCATTGACAATCTGAATGACCCTTTTCAGAATATTATTTAGATGCATAAAATGGAACACGGAAGGTTGCAAGGGAACCAGTTACATGACACATGCAAGTGTGTGTGTGTATCAAAGTATTTAAAAATAAGTTCATAGGGGTAGCTAGATGATTCAATGGATAGAGCAGACAGCCCTGAAGTCAGGAGGACCTGAGTTCAAATCTGGCCTCAGACATGTAACACTTCCTAGCTGTGTGACCCTGGGCAAGTCATTTAATCCCAATAGCCTCAGTTAAAGAAAAAAGGGTCATGGACCCCAGTTTAAGCTAAAGATTCACCCCCCTTCTTTTAGGAAGAAGTAGCAGGAGCAGGTCTGTGTCCAAGGTTCTTGAAGAAAAAATAATCTCAGCATACTTCTGCAAAGAGCTCATGAAGAAGGTAGCAGCAGTCTTTATAAGTCAGAAACCATATGGAATAGAATGGAGTAAGCATTTATTAAGCACCTGATAAATGCTAGAAACTGAGCTGTAATGCACTTTACAATGATCTCAATTTGATCTTCACAAGCAAAGTGCTATTATTGCTCCCACTTTACAAATATGGAAACTGAGGCAAATAAGTTAAACAACTTGCCCAAAATCATTCAGCTGGTAAGGTTCTCAGGCTGGATTTGAAATCAGGTTTTCCTAACTCCAAGCCTATTGTTCCACTTAACTGCAAATTTATCTTTACATGTTCCCTCTTATTTGTTAGAGTTTATTCTTTACCAGATGGAAACTTTAATTTTAGATTATTTTAGTTCTTCATTTTTGAGATATGTAAGACACCCCCCCATACTGCTGTGTTACATGATTAAGTCACTGATATTGTTTATCAGTTACAGAATATTAAACACTTTCATTGTGCCTTCTTTCTGAGGACAAATTCACAGAGCTAAATAAATCACAGAGTAGCTCAGTTGCCTGAACTTGTTCAGATTGGTTCCCAGTAGCTTAAACTTGTGCTCACTGCTTTGCTGTCTCTTCTCTGAACTTGCTTTTCTAAACACAACAAACAATCCACCTCCAAAGAAAGATCTGATGAACTCTCAGTGCAGATTGAAACATACACTTTTTCCACTTTCTTTATGTTTCTTGCTTTTTTATTATTTGTTTTCGGGGGGTTTTTTGTAACATGGCTAATATAGAAATGTTTTGCATGACTTCACATGTATAATTGATATCATATTGTTTGCCTTGTCAATGAGTGAAGGAGGAGTTGAAGGAAGGGAGAGAATTAAAAACTCAAAATATTTTTAATGGTTATAAAATTGTTTTTTAAAAAAGGATAAAAACAAGCACAACAAACAGAACCTCTTTATCCCAAGATCTGTTAGCTTTTGTGTGCTGAATTAGTAATTTCCCAAAGAGTCTCTCTCCCAAGGTTACGGACTTAACAGGTGTGGCCACAAAGTAATGAGATTAGTTTGAGTGTTTGGTTTAATAGACAGAGAAGGTAAGCAATGGCTTTGGAGTTATATCCTTGAAAACCTATGCATTTAACCCCCAGCAGCCATTACTAAGGGCACAACTATTTCATGAAGAACTGCTTTCAGGACCGCTTTCTGATCCATGCAAAACAAAAAATGAAATCATTTTTTTTACATTTATACCTGGTAAGAATGGCAGAAATTGATTTTCATTAACTCATTTGACCTTTATGCCAACCCTGAGCTTCAAGTTAACAATTGGAATTGTTAGCCCCATTTTACAGATGTGGAAAATGAGGCTCAGAGATGTCTTATCAGGTTAGTTAATCACTATTTATTGAGTGCCTACTGTGTACAAGGTACTGTGCTAAGCCCTGGGGATACAAAAAAAAATTTTTAAAAGGCAAAAGTCCTTACTCTCAAGGGGCTCACTATCTAAGGGGGAACAGTATGCAAACAAATTGTGTGGAAACAAGGTATTTAGAAGATAAGTTTGTGATAATCAACAGAAGAAAGGCACTAGAATTAAGGGAGATTGGGGTAGATTAAGGTGGGGTTTTAGCTGGGATCTGAGCAAAGCCAGGAGATAGAGATGGAAAACGAGACAATTTCAGTTATGAGGGATAGCTAGAGAAAATGCTCAGACTGGAGATGGAGTGTCTTTTGGAGGATGAATAAGGAAGCCAATGTCAGTGGGGAGGGGAAGGGAAGATGATATTAGATGAAGGAAAGGAAGAAAGGAGGAAAGGAAGGAAGGAAAGAAAAAAAGAAAGAAAGAAAGGAGAAAAGAAAGGGAGGGAGAGATTGAGAGGTATGAAATGTCTAGTGCCCATGGCTCATAGCTATGAAATGTTACAGAAAGAATTAGAGTGCAGTCTCTTCATCTTGTATGTATCTAGTTATTTACACATTGTTTTCCCATTAGAATGTTAAAGCAGAGACAATTTTTGCTCTTTCTCAAGATTTTTGAGTAGAGAAGATTACCCAGGGTAATGAATGGTGAAGGATGGTTCAGAGAGAATAAAGACTGGAGATAAGAAGTCCAGTTGGGTGTCTATTAAGCAAAAAAGATGTGAATGCATCTGACTGAGTGACTGGTTCAATTTTTAGGTTTCCAAGCCAGATATTTTGGTGCCACTTAAATGCAATTTCTGTGATTGAATCAGATTGGCAATCTCCAAAGTGACTTGTCAATCTGGTGGTCATGTAGATCCTTAGCTTTGTCAGCCAAACAAAATACAGATTGGTTCAAGGAAATAGAAATTTACTTTAAGTCTGGTTATAGATGGGAAAGTCCTCCCAATGGGACTCATGTTTTGACTGTGGCCTTCCATTTAATTCAATTATAGGAAAACATAATTAATTTGATTTAATGAATAGTTTCTTGTTACAATCCTGAATCCAGATGAAAGAACTTGAGAATTTTCTCACTAGAAATCCATTCCAAAGCTTCACTTCGATGCCTTGACATTCTTTGTTTGCCTTACTAAGGGGAGATAGTTGAATGTTGTAGAAGAAGAACTTTGGCTTTGGAGTCAAAAGACCTAAGTTCCACTCCTAGACTCTGCCAGTTACTATCTCTGAAACTTTGGACAGGTCATTATCTCAGTGGTCCTTACTTCTCTCCTCAATATACTAAGAGGGCTACACTAAATGACTTCTAAGGTCCTTTTCAGGATCTTAGACCATCTTCCCTACTATCTTGAATGGTGTCTACAATACCAAAACACAAGGTTTCCAAGTCTCCGATGATTTGGCAACTCCATTCAATATTCAGTGATCAATTATTAAATGCCCACTGTGTACAAAGAACTTTGCTAAGTATTGGAGGGAAACCAAAGGCAAATAAGACATAATGCCTACCTTTGAAAACCCTATAATCTAGTTGGCAGTTAATACATGTACATAAGTAATTGTGAAATAAATAGACAATAAGAATATAAAGAAGATACTAACAAACTTCTTTAAAAGCCATGATTTTGAGCTGTGTTAAGAGGTATAGGGTCCAGGAAAAGGGAAGGGATAATCTCTCCATATTCTACCTTAGTCAGACTACATATAAAGCCTTGTCACATTTTAGGAAGGACATTAAGTTAGAGGGAATCCAGAGAGGATAATGAAGATGGTGAAGAGCTCAAAGAGCCATTATGACAGATGAAGACTGGTCAAAAGAACTGTGTGCATTCCTTGGAAAAGGGAAGGCTTGGCAGGAACATGATGCTATTTTTTGTCAAGTATTTTACAGGTTTCCATGTAGAAGCAGGAATTGACCTATTTTGCTCAATCCCTGATGAATGAATGAATATTTATTAAGTGTTCTTGATCTTCTAGACCTGGTGCTAAGCACTAAGAATAAATACCAAGAGAAAAAGGAATATACTCCCTGCCTTCAAAAGACTTATGTTCTAATCAAGGAGGATTATGCATATAGGAGAATGGTGATCTGAGAGAGGAATGGAGGACTTATAGAGATACAAATTTGACCTTGGTAAAAGGAAAAACTTACAGTTCATTCTATCAAATAGCAGATTTGAAGTAGATTGGAGGGAGGGAGTTCCCACTTAATAGATCAAAGCTCCCAGTAGAGGTGTGCTGGGTTTCTATTCACTAGACAAAGATGACAAAAATGCCAGGTATGATGAAGGTGGGATTCTGGTTCAGGTATAAGTGGGACTAGTTGGCTTTTGGGGTCCCTCCCAATTCTGTGTTTTTAAGTCCGGAGTGATGATCTTTTCCAATTGGGAAAGCTTCATGGAATGTGCCATTCTTTGAGAAAAGATTATAAAAAATAGGCAGGATTTCACCGGGAGGGACAGGGAGGAAAGGGTTGGGAAATGAGTTACTGAGCTTTTCTGTTTTCAATGTGTGGATATTATAGAGATACATCTTAAGATGACCAAAAGAATCTTATCTTTCCTGATTATTTAGGTCACTTGCTAGTGAATCAAATAGCCCGTATGGTAGACAGCAACTCAACAATCTTCCTAAAATCCCATAGTCTTACATTTACTCTCTCTTAGTCATAGACAATCTTTTTTTTCTTTTTAATATCTTTTTATTTTACCAAATCCATGCAAAGATAGCATTCATCCATGTAAAAGCACATGTTCCAAATTTTTTTCTTCCCCCCTCAATTAGACAGCAAGCAATGCAATAGAGGTTAAACTACCTAAACATAATCTTTAAAAATATTGCACAGTCCCAAGTGGAGTTGAATTAAGGGATTAATAGAAAAGCTAAATGGTTTGTGAGGCATTTTGGTAGAATCTGGAACACTATAACAAATGTTATTTATCTCATCCTTGTATAAGAGTATAAGTAGAATCTATGTAAATTGGTTAAGTTGTTCAAGATCCTTTCTTTTCTTTTCTTTTGCTGATGCAATTGAGGTTAAGTGACTTGTCCAGGGTCACATAGCTAGGGAATGTTAAGTGTCTGAGATCAGATTTGAACTCAGGTCCTCCTGACTTCAGGGCTGGTGCTTTATCCACTATCCCACCTAGCTGCCCTTAGGGATTATTTCTTAAATCTAATATATGCTTCTAAATAATTATTTGGTATGGCATAATGGAAAGAGATTGGGATTGGAAAGTTTGAATCCTGCACTGGTACCACTTGTGTGACATTTACTAAGTCTCTCTACTTAGAGGGTCACTCTTTCCTCTTATTTTAAAAGGAGAAACTTGGCCTAGATGACTCTAAAGTCCCTTTCAAGTCTAAATTATTGGTCCTATGATGAGATAGTTTAGTGTCATGGTATATAGAGCTCTGGATTTGTAGTCAGGAAGACAAGTACAAATTCAGGCTCAGACACTTTTTGACTGAACAAATCATTTAACTTTTCTCAGCCTCAGTTTCCTCATCTATAAAATGGGACTAAAACCCCAAAGTTGTTGTGTGGATCAAATAAAATAATATTTATAGAGCCCTTTGCAAGCCTTAAAGTGCTACATCAATGCTGGCTTCTATTATGTAGCATGAATTACCGGACCCATTCTCCTCTGCCTGAATGCTAATCAGATTGGTAAAATATGTATTCTTAATGGTTTTTTAAATATAAGCCCTTATCTTCAGGAGGCTTGTATGATTAATGTTACTGTGTCGAATATTCATAGCTGTTTTTCATTTGTGAATTAGGGGAAAAAAGCTTAAGCTATAATTACATTTTGAAAAATAAACTTAAGCCTGTGTACTTAATCTTTACATCATACTGGCACTGTGAGAGTTGGACCTTCTGCTAATCCAAAATATACTTTAAAAAGAATTAATTTATAGGCATGTTACTCATATGTCAGTCAGATAGGTTTCACCCCAGTGCCCCTGGGAATTGAGTCAAAATTAGATTATTCATAAATGCTTAAACAAAAAGAAAAA
The DNA here is from genome assembly GCA_023553655.1 of Myrmecobius fasciatus. Lineage (NCBI taxonomy): Eukaryota > Metazoa > Chordata > Mammalia > Dasyuromorphia > Myrmecobiidae > Myrmecobius > Myrmecobius fasciatus. Next base: position 41,297 of record JAJPUD010010377.1, read on the forward strand.
AGAAAAATTCAGTTTTCCTGTGTAGGGGGCCCAGTGAGGTGTAGAATATTTTTCCTGGAACTTTAAAAAAAACTGTGAGGGGAAAGGGGGGAAAATCAAAGGCTTTATAGTAAAAATTGTCACTTTTGCTGTATTGAAATTTTGTCTGACTAATGTATTTCCTTCACTATTTCCAATATTCATCCTCCTTCCCTCTTGCCTTCTCCTATCATCTCCCTCAAACCCCATTTTAATGTCTATTTTTAGGGGGCAGAGGGCATGAGGAGGAAAATGGTGAATTGACAAGTGAAAGAAAAGTCTTAGCATTTTGAAGAGTAATTTTCTATGGTACAAAATAAAATGAAAAAAAATAAACACATTTTTAAAAGAGATTAGAAGTCAAAGTTGCATGAATTTATACCTCACTTCCCCTACCCTGAATCATGTAAGTACGTAATTTAATTTTGGACTTTTCTCATAAGAAGATTTTTCAGTCAAGGTTTATAACCCAGAGGCAATCTAATACCCATTTACTCAAAATCTGTCACCCATCCTTTGAAACCTTGGATGAGTGATTTGGTTCAAACAAATTAATCCTTCAAAAGTTTTACTTTCTATGACTCAGGCTACACAGGAGCACAGGTTTGCCCTTTTTGCCCCTTAGGAAAGGCAACCATAAAAGAAACTTCCAATGATTTCATCAGAGAAAAGGGCCGAAAATGAATATGATTTTCAGTTTCATCTAGGGACCAGCAGCATTTCCTCAAGCAGTTACTTAGCAGGAAATGTGACCAAAATATTCATTTAAAACATATTCACGTGATATCACTTACCACTAAAAACAAGAAACACTTTCCTAGCAAGAAACTCACTCCACATCCTTCAGAAGTGGTTTTTGACCCTCTTCTTAAAAATCTCTTGGTAATCCACAAGTCTACGTGAATTTCCAACTTCTTACCAAAAAAAAAAAAAAAAAAAAGAATTTTTTTTTAAAAAAGCTAGCAGATTATCTTGTATTCACCCTGCAAAGTACCAGTCTCACCCTCAGGGTCTCTAGCAATCTTAAAGATAGGTGAACAAAGGAATATGGAGGAAAAACCCAGAAAGTGAAGACAAAAAACTTATTCCTACTGCCATTCCCAAGTGGTCATGTTGGTTATCTGGAGAATTCATCTCTTTAACTCCTCAGATCATTTCTGTGATCTTCCTAGGGGTCTTCACTCACTAAACATTCAAAGGAAATATAAGAATTAAACCGGGATTTCCATGGATAGTCAGGACAGATGTGTTCATGAATTTGTAGGAAAATCAGTTTCTCATCCTGGCTCTCCCACTAACAGCAAAACCCTTAGGAGATCCTCTTAGTGCCTTCATCAAAGATTTCAATTTGATGTAGCAGAATTTTTGTGGGTTTTTTTGGAGGCAACTGGGGTTAACAATCTTGCCCCAAATCACACAGCTTGTATCTTGAGAACAGGTCTTCCTAACTCCAGGATCAGTATTCTGTTCACTGCAATAGTTAGCTGCCTCTTGTAGAAAGATTACTGAACTTGCTGATGTCCTTTTGTTAGCCAGTTACTAGCTATATATTCCTGGCCAAGTCACTTAGCTTCAATTTTCTGCTCTTTGAAACAGAGATGATAATAATCACAACTGCTGTATTTCACAAGATTTTTGGGAGAACAAAATGAGATTATGGACATCAAGCACTTTGCAAAATCTTAGAGTACTATTATGAGTTAGCTCTTATTGTTGGGACTATTCATCTGAACAAGGGTTGTTGAGCCTTCTAAAAGGTCTTTTTCTTACCCTGATATTCTCGTGATCCAATGAGCGACAGCCATTTCCACTATCACACTGATTCTTGCCTGCTCCCTCCCTCTTCCAGTTCAGGCAAAAGTAAATACCTGGCAGTGGTTCTTAGGCTAGCCCTCTTCCAGTTCAGGCAAGAGTAAACACCTAGCAGTGGTTCTTAGGCTAGCCCTCTTCCAGTTCAGGCAAGAGTAAACACCTAGTAGTGGTTTTTAGGCTAGCCCTCTTTTAGTTCAGGCAAGAGTAAACACCTGGCAGTGGTTCTTAGGCTAAAGGGTTTCAAAAGGCACAGGAATTGGAGTCCTCACTCTGACTTGGCCTATTGGATTTATCATGAAATCGAAGAGGAAACCTTCACGTCTCAAAGTGATGTTCACAAATAGCGACATCCATCACATTTGTGACTCTCAGGGAGAGCCAACAACCAGAGAACTCAATCTTGTTATGATTTTTTTAAACAAAAATATGCTGTTATCTAGGTAAGCCATTGCTATTCTGTTTTCAAGGGATAGGACATAGGAACTGGATCCCTGATTTTCCTTGGTACGGGGATGAGTAAAACTCCCTCTAAGACATCTGCTTGGCAGTGACAGTCTTTAAGAGTTGCCTAGAGCATGCCTTGGCAGTATCATGGAACCAGTACGTATCAGAGGTGGATCATCTGGGCTCCAAGGCTAACGTTCTATACAATAATGAACAATTCCTATCACCTGTGATTTTCTACCTCTCAAATTAGCTCCTTTCTGTGACTTGTGAGATGCAACCACATCCCTACTTCCCCCTTAACTGTAAATAGCATGGTTGATCATGAGCAGCTACCAAAGTCATCCTCAGATTTTACTGGGGTCCCTTAGGGTCTCAGTGTTAACCCTGTCTAATCAGATCAGGAACTAATAAGTGACTTTTTTCTTAAAGAGGAATGCATGTTATTAGATTCCTTTTATAATTTTGAAAACTCATTAACTTTGGGGGAGTGGGGAGGGGAAATTACAGTCTGTGATTAATTAGTATAGAGAATTCCCAGCATGGAAAAACTTTCCATTAATGAAGATAGCAACTCACCTGCAATGATCATCTTGGAGAGTTTCTTGATTCACTGAGAGTTTATGTGACTTATCCATAGTCACAAAGCTCGTGTATGTCATAGAGTACTGGAACCCCAGGCCAACTTTTGTATCTACTTTGTCATGCTAGTTTTCCATGAATGATACCTGGAGTTGGGGGGGGGATGAGAAGGAGAAATTAACTGAGAACTGAAGATAATGGGACTTCTCAAAAGTTTAACTTTTGGAGTTACACTCCCCCAAAAGTCTCCCTTTCCTATATCCTATTGTTTTTGCTCTACAAAAATCTACTTTGCTTTTAAATTGCCTGGGGGGTGGGGGAAAAGAATAATTGCTTAATTGAAATTTTAAAAAAAATCATCTTGTTAATTAGCATTTTCTTCCTCTCTGCCCACTGTTAGGAGATTTAAACATCAGGTTATTTATTCTCTCCTTACAGAGGTCTAGACTAATGCCTATGTTACCACATAGGGGTAATAGTGATGAGTTACAAGGCAAGGTAGTACTATAATTACCCAGTTCTCCCTTTCCATCCCTGGACACCAAATATGTGAATGCCCTCCAGGGGGTCTGAGCTTGCCTTTAACCCCACAGCTGTCCATTACCTTCCCTTTTAAGAAAAATGTTATATCCCTCCATTCCCCATCCCTACATAAGAATAACGGTGCTGGTGGTGAAGTTGCTTCTCAATTTATTTTGGAGGAGCTCGGAAATGAGACCTTGTTGATTGCCAAATCATGCAAGGCTTCATTTACTCTGCACCATCAACTCCCAAGTTTCTTTCTCGAGAGAGAGGTGGAAAAACATAGCTTATTGGCAGCAACTTTATGAACAGCACCAGAGCTTTGCACCAGCCCTGTGTTTGCATGATGAAAAGTTGCAAAACAAGCATACATATGTATAAAGAGGGCAAATCAATCTTGGGACACCTCCTTATTCATTGTCAAGCATCTGACACCATTTCAAATCCACCATTTGGAATGGTATACTTTAATAAGATGGTTAGCATTGGTCCGTGTCCACTGTGTTTCCTATTGCACTTATTCTATTAAGAATCCACTTTAGTTTATTAGCATTCTTCTTCCTGGCTCCCTTCACATCCAAGCAGAAATTTGAACATCAGGCTCCAAAAGCATAGAACCTAACTGCACCTCACACTTGGAGTTTGTATATTGCATTAAGTACATGATGCTAAAATCTGTTCTTGGCCAGTCGTGAGCTGGATGAATTTTATTAAGTGTGTCTTATATAAAGGGGCTTAAGTGTGTGTGTGTGTGTGTGTGTGTGTGTGTGAGAGAGAGAGAGAGAGAGAGAGAGAGAGACATAATTAAAAGAGGTTAATAACTTATCTTTCAAACTTATTCTTAGTTCACTGGAGCATACCAATAGTGACCTTTTTTTCAAATAGGGTATTAAGTAATTAACAATCACAAATAAAAGCTCCTGAAACCTTAAATTTGGATTTTGAACCCATTTATCAGCTCTTCTTTGGCTATAAGGGGAGTATCCCAAGAGCAATATATATATATATGTATATATGTATATATATACATATATATATATATACACACACCTTAGACTTCTCCTTCTACCCCATACCTTTTCTTTATTGGATCAGGGAAGATAGTTCTAAAGGGCAATATGTATCAAAGTCAATGGAAAAAAATTACAAAAGATAGCAGTCTAGTTGTACTTGATCTTAAGCTATATTATAAAATGTAATTATCAAAACAATATGCACTGCCTAAGAAATGTAGTGGTGTTCAGTGGAATACATTAAGTAAAAATTACCTAATAGTAAATGACCATAGTAATCTAATATATGATAAACTCAAAGATCCAAGCTTTTGGAATAAAAACATTTGAAAATAATCTTTGATATAAAACCATTAGCAAGCATTATCTGAAATGGAGATAAACTAAAAGTCTTTCCAATACAATCGGGTAAAACAAGGATACTCATTTTCATTTCTATTATTGATATTGCACTAGAAATATTAGCTATGGCAATAAAAGAAGAAAAATAAATTAAAGGACTTAGAAAAGGCAATGAAGAAACAAAATTATCAGTCTTTTAAAATAAGATGTTAATACTTGGAGAGAACCAACTAAAAGAAAAACTACCTGAAATTAACAACTTTAGAAAAGTTGCAAGATACAAAATAAAGCCACATAAATCTCATTTGTATATGCTACCAACAAAGTCTTATAGCAAGAACTAGAAAGAAAACTTCCTTTTAATATAAATATAAAATGCTTGAGAGTCTATCTGCTGAGACAAAGCCAGAAACTATATGAACACAACTATAAAACGCTTCACACTAATACAGTCAGATCTAAATAAATGGGAAAATAGTGTAATTGCTTGTTGTAGGCCAAGCAAATAAATATGATAATTCTACCTAAATCTATTTATTCAGTGCCATATCAATCAAACTATCAAAAAATTATTTTATAGAGCTAGAAAAAATATGGAATTCATCAAGGAGAACAAAAGCACAAAGGAATCAATGAAAAAATACAAAAGATAGTAGTCTAATTGTACCACATCTCAAACTGTATTATAAAGTGGTAACTATCAAAACAACCTGTACTGCCTAAGAAATGAAGTGCTGTTCAGTGGAATAGATTAGGTACAAACTACCTTATAGTAAACAATTATAATAATCTAATATATGATAAACCCAAAGATCCAAACTTTTAGAACAAAAACTCATTGTTTGACAAAAACTGCTGGGGAAACTGAAAAGCAGTATGACAGAAACTAAATATAGACCAAAATCCTAAGTCTATTGCAATTGTCTTAGATCACTGTATTGCTGAGAAGAGCTAAGTCTATCATAGTTGATCATCACATAATGTTGCTATTACTATGTACTCACTTCACTCAGCATCAGTTCATGTGAGTCTTTCCAGGTTTTACTGAACTCATCCTACTCATTATTTCTTATAGAACAATAGTATTCCATTACATTCATAAACCATAAATTTAGCCATTCCTCAATTCATGGGAATCCACTCAATTTCCAATTCCTTGCCACTACAAAAAGGGTTGCAACAAATCTTTTTTCCCATATACGTCCTTTTCCCTCTTTTATGATTTCTTTGGTCACATAGAAAATAATATGGTTCTCATTGCTGACATCTAGGAACTGACCAATCTTTTCTATCAGAGTCACAATTTCTAAATGCAGGCAGAGCCCAGAAAAGACTCTACCTTTGCCCTAGTAGTGGTTAGAAATGGATCTAAGGCCAGATCTAATACACAATTGCTTAAGTGAAAAAGTTAGTTCCATTTGAGAAGTGTACCATCAGGTGTGCAGAACCTGTACTTGTACATCTGAGAAGATACTCAGGGATGTTTATGTACTATAGTTTCCTGTCTTTTCTACCCCTAAAAGAGATGCCCTAAAAGTGAGGTAGTTGTACCAGAATCCTGAAAACAAAAACTCTCAGAGAGAGTTGGAAGCAGATTGAAAGAAAACATTCATCATCCCACTTCTTCCAGAAATGATTTTGCATTGGAAATCTTATTTCTTTAAAAGGCATGGTAACAAATCTTCAAGGAAAACAAGATAAAATAATACTTTTGTCCATTTGTTTTAAATGCATAGGTTTTTTTTTTAACTCTATCTTTAATTTCCCCTGCAGTTTCAGAACTTTCTCCACTTGAGATGCAAGCTCAATCCTTCTAAGGAAGATGTATAACCCTGTTCTGTAGCAGGCTTTGGACTTACAACACTTAAAAATTACACCTATAATTCATTGTACCTACAGATAGTTCATAGATCATTAAATAATGAGATTAGCCCAGCCTTATAATTTAACCAACAAGTAAAGCCCCCCAAAAGGTTAAAGTTCTTGTCCAGAATTAGAGTAGTGGTAGAATCAAGATTAAGTTAACTGAACTTAATTTGTTGCATAAACATTTGGAAGAATATCAATCCATCTCAGGCAATCCTTACCCAGACAAGAATCTTCTTTATTCTTTTTCCCAAGATGGGGTCCTCCAGCTTCTGCTCAAAGACCTCCAGTGAAGGGAAAACCCACTAGCTCTGAGGCAACCCATTCCACTTTGGGAAAACCTTAATTGTTAGAAAGTTTTTCTTTACATTAAAGTAAAATGTATCTCTTTGCAATTCAACCTCTTGCTTCAAGTTACTCCTTCTGAGGCCAACAGAATACATCAAATCCCTCTCTGTGGGTCAGACCACCAGATAATTGAATCACTTCCCCAATGGCTCTTCTCTTCTCCTATCTTAACATCATATGGAATCATCTTGATCACCCATCAAATATGTCCATGTTCTTCCTACAATATGATGTCCAGAATGAAAAGCAGACCACAGATGTGATCTGATTAGGCAAGCAACAGTGGAGGACCTGTTCTTCATTCAGCCTAAGATGGATTTTTGGAGGGCAAAAAATTACATGCTTGACTAATATGGAGCTTTCAGGCTACTAAAATTCTCAGATCTCTTTTCTAATAAACCTACTCTATCATTGCTAGATACTAAAGCTGATGGATCAGAAAATTGGCTTCTTAAGATTTAGTATTTTTCAGAGATGGACATAGACATTTGTTCATAGTTAAATTAAAAGAAGCTCTTTCATATCACAGTAATTAAAAAGTAATATAACAACACCCTTTTGATATATCCCAAAACAATGATCAGTTTAGGGAAAGTAGCATGAAAACACTCCCAGAGAACATAAAATACCTATGGTTTTGGGCTGACGTTAATGTTGAACAATAGAAAGCACCTTGGAGTCAGGAGACCAGGGCTTCAGTCCAAAGTCCCAACAGTGAGCTGTGTGACCTTGATTTGATTAACCTCTCTGGGTTTAGTTCCATCTTCTAGAAAACAAAGCAGTTGGTCAAGGTGATTTCTCACTTTCTCCATGGCCTAAAATTCAAGAAGTCCATGTCAGATTTATTTCCTCTTTTAGTGGCATTTTAGTAACACCCTTTCCTTTTCCACATGTTATTCTATGTTATTCTTAAACAAACCATCCCACAAACTACTATTGGACCCAGAGCATCATGAAACCTAATAAGGCTGAGATTTCTTTCTGTTGCACAACACCAGCCTAGAAATAAGCTACAGTGGGTCATCCTGACCACCATTTCCTTGCTGTATCACAGCCTTGGCTGGTAGTCAATTCTAAGACTTTTTTCCCCAATATAAAAAAAAAATTCTTTCCCCGACGAATTCTGCTGTTTTCCCTCACCATTTTGTCCACAACAGAGATGTAATAGAATATAGCAGAGGGGAGATAGAGTCAGAGAATCTCATTTGAAATCCTAGTTCTCCTCTACTACTTCTGACATTGGGTATGTCACGTTCCTTCTCTAGGCCTCAGTTAGCTCCTCTTGTAAAATGAGAAAGTTGGATTTGATGATCTCTGGGATCACTCCGTGACCTTCCCTTGTGATATTGTTTTCTTTCACTCTTGTGAAACTTGGTACTTTGGTAGGACCTGTTCCCCAACAATCAGGATTGGGGCTGCACCATCCCCATGGACATTTCCCTATCTTCCAGGGAAGACTTATCCACCATCCCTATGGAATCAAACAGAAATGGAACAAAAAAGAATAAATGGTTGATTCATATCTGTCTATCTTTTGTCAGTTCATAAATTTACACTGAAGGTAGTCGTGAGCAGGAGATATGTTAGAAAATGTCTGAAGACAGACTTACTTAAAGGATCCCAAGGGAAGCTAGGTGGTGCAGGGCATAGGTACAGAGAACTAGAATTCAAATCCAGCCTCCAATATTTACTATCTGTGATTCTGAGCAAATCACTTCCCTGTCTGCCTCAGTTTCCTCATCTGTAAAATGACCTGGAGAAGGAAGTGGCAAAATCACAGCAGTGTCTTTGCCAAGAAAACTCCAAGTGGGGTCATGAAGACTTGAACACAGTTGAAATGACTGAACCACAAATGATCTCAGCTATGGAATGAGCTTCTCTTTCCCCCTGAATCTTCTTTTTTTTGTGAGTCAGTGGATGCAAAGGTTTCCAAAAGAAACTGAGATGAATAGGATTCAGAACTGGAAGAAGCCTCATCTCTATTCCCAATTCCTTCATTTTCTTGATGAGACAACTAAGATGGCCATTCACCCAAACTGGGCTGATGCTGAACATTTGAGATAAAATGGTAGTTTTGTATTTTCAAAATTCAAAGGGGATACTTCATTAGGAAAACCCTTAGTAAGAACTACTGGGCTATGGTTTTGTAAAAGAGTGTAGCATATAAGATCTGACTAAATCCTTAGGAAACATCTAGGTCAACCCCACTTGTCCCCATCTATAAGGAGGAAACTGAGACTTATGGAGGGGAGCCCCTGGATGATCGAGCCAGGGACAAAATGGAGACTCTTCGACCTCTAGGGCCCTCTGCTCTTTCCAGTCATCACATGCCTCAGATTATTGTCATTCTTGGTGGAAATGCTATTTCTGGCTTAATAGTATGTTGTATCAAGAAGCGATCCAAATCTTCTTGTAACAGGAATAAGTTGCAGTCCAAAATATGCACCCCCAAATTAGCAGTTCAGAAATGCTGTGCAAGGGAAGGTCTTTACAATGGGAAGAGAAGGTACCAGAAGTTGGAAGGGTTACAAATGGATCATTCTGCCTCTACCCCAGGCCCCCACTTCCTCCCAAATGGCTCTTCCTTTCTTTCTTCTAAACTTCCTCCCACCCCTGAAAAAATATACTGTTACTTAACCCTAGTTACGGCGCCCAAATGAGAGCAGAGAAACAGGCCTTTGGGCAAAGGGAATTCAGCACTAGGCTCAGAAACACGACTCGTGGTTGGGGGAGGATCCACGGACTTCTCTCCCATTCTGGGTTGTAAGCTCTCTCAGAACTTATTCCACATACACCCTTAGCAGGATGCCTTGCCCCAAGCTGGTGCTCGAACCATATTCATTCAGGAAAAGTGTGCTGTAATCAATCAGACAGCCCACAAATTATTAAGAACTATTTTGTGCAGGGCACTGTTCCAAACACGAGTCAATGGCTCTGGAGCTGCAGGGTCTATCAGTCCCTGCCCTGAAGCTTATATTTTAGTATATTTTTGTGTATATACATACATGCATGAGTGTATTGTATATATACACACACATGTGTATATGTGTGTAAACAAGATAATGTCTTAAATAAATACATACATTCAAGGTAATCTGGGATGGAGAGGCACTATTGTCTGGAGGGATTGGGAAAAGCCTCATGAAGAAAGTGGGATTTGACCTGAACTAGAAAGGAAAGTAAGGATGCTGAAAAGGAAGGAGGGAATCCCTTGCAGGTACTGGGAGAGTTGGGACAAAGGGGTGAAGGCTGGAGATGGGCAGTGTGAGGAGCAAGGAGAAAGCCACTTTGTCCGGATGTAAAAGGAGGCATAGGGAAGGCAGAAGGGTGGAGAAGAGACTAATGGGGAAAGGTTTCAAATGCCAGAGAAGTTTGTATCTGAGCCTCGAGGTAAAGTCACCCAGTGGAAAGGGCACCGGGACTGGAGGGAGACCATCTTCAGCTCCTAGGTTTCTGCCTCCAGCCTTTGTGATTGTGGGCATGTCTGTGCTTGGTCTGTACTTAGACCCCTCCTCAGCAAGGCCAGGGAGTTAGACTACACTGTCTCCAGGACACCTTCTAAATTAGGGTCCTATATAAAAAATTCCTGATTTCTTTCTATTGCATTCTCTCTCCCCTCCTCTCTCTGTCTCTCTGATTCTTCCCCTTGACCCTCTGTCTGTCTCTCTGTCTGTCTCTCTCTCTGCCCTTTCTCTCTCCCTCTGGTCTCCGTCTGTCTTTCTTTCTTCCTCTCCTTCTCTCTGTCTCTGAGTCCCCTTTTCCTTTCCCTGTCTCTTCCTCTTTCCGTCTTTTTCTCTTTTCCCTTCTATCTCTCTGTCTCTGCTGCTACCTCTCTATCTCTATTTCTCCTTACCCTTTTTCTCTCTGTGTCTCTCTTCCCCTCTGGTCTCGTTCTCTCTCTCTCTGTCTCTTGTCTCTTTCCTCTCTTTGTCTCTCTCTCTCTCTCTCTCTCTCTCTCTCTCTCTCTCTCTCTCT
>JAJPUD010010377.1:52228-62927 GCA_023553655.1 Myrmecobius fasciatus
TCTCTCTCTCTCTCTCTCTCTCTCTCTCTCTCTCTCTCTCTCTCTGTATATGTGTATGTGTATATATAGGCACATACAAACACACACATACAATTATTGGATTCACTAACTGAAAAATACATACATATATATTTATATACACATCTATATGTACTGTGTACATATATGTATGCGTATTTTTTTACAGTTAATGGATCCAATAATCGATCATTATTTATTATTTGTGGCACTCCAGTGGAATAGCAGTTCTGGAAAGGCCATTGAAAGAAACCAGAACCCATATTTGGGAGGGGGAGTTTATGAGGACTGGGAGAGGAGAACATTATGAACACCAGGAACACAATGATTCATTCTGTCACTCCTCCTTCCTCTGCAGCGATCAGGTTTGGGCGGATGCCACAGGCCGAGAAGGAGAAGCTGTTGGCCGAGATCTCCAGTGATATCGACCAGCTGAACCCAGAGTCTGCTGATCTCCGAGCCCTGGCAAAGCATCTGTATGACTCATACATAAAGTCCTTCCCTCTGACCAAAGCCAAGGCGAGGGCGATCTTGACAGGAAAGACGACAGACAAATCAGTTAGTTCTCTTTTGCTATCTTCACTGGTGGGGTGGTTTTTCTCTTTCCTTTGAGTAAATGATTTACCATGTTCACACACACATACACTCTGTCTCTCTCTCTCTCTCTGGCTCTCTTTCCCTCCTTCCTTCTTGCTCCTACTCTTTCCCTTCCTCTCCCTCTCCCTTTCTCTTTCTCCCTTTCTCCATCTGTCTCTGTATCTCTCTCTTTCCTCTTCCTTCCTTCTCACTCCTACTCTTTCCCTTCCCTCTCCCTTTCTCCCTTTCTCCATCTGTCTCTCTATCTCTGTCTCTCTCTATCTCTGTGTCTCTCTCTCTGTCACTTTCTCTCTCTGTGTCTCCCTCCCTCTTTCTCTGTCTCCCTCCCCACACCCTCTGTCTCTCTCTGTCTCTGTCTCTCTCTGTCTCCTGCTATTGACTGTTACATATTTCAAGCTGAGTCTGAACACAGGAAATGTTTTTAGATAGGGTAAGTAAACACGAAGAAAAGGGGAGGGGAAAATCCAAGTTCACCTAATAAAATCCTTGAGCACAGACTTCCAGCATTCATAAGTCAGCTTAACCTTAAGAAAATAATCCCAGTCCCCTCATGCTCCCATCCCTCTTCCTCAGCTGGGGTATATGTTCCTCCTTTTTCCTGATGACAAAAGACTTACCCACAACATCCCTTTAAGCAGGAACACCTGAGCAAGGGTCTTGGTAAGATATCCAGCATACCTTCCCCCTCTCAATAGAGAGGTGATGAACTACAGGTACAGAATGAGGCATATGTTGTCAGAAAGGGCAAATAAATGGGCTCATTTTGCTTTCTTGTTATAGAGAAGGGTATTCATTAGAAAGGGGGCAATCCTTGGGTAGTAGTCATGATATATATAAAGAATTGCTATATTTTAAGGACATACATATAAAGAATAGCTCCCTGAAAGTCAGAGATTTGGGGAAATATAGTTGATGTACAAAATGAAATATACTAACAATTTTTAAAGGCATGCAACATGTATCATGTCTCTCAGTAAAACCTCAGAGCCTAATATAAAAATGAAAAAATTAAGTATAAAAATGCTCACCTTTTTATGCTACTATCCATTTCTTGGGGTGCTTTATCAATTCCGTCAGGAGAACTTGAAGTCAAATTCACTTAGGCAAAGGCATTAACTTTTAGAGGCTGGGAATATAGGATTAGGTAGGAAATATAGTATGGAGTTAAGATTCCTAGGTTCTAGTACCACTAATTAGCTCATGATTTTAAATCACATCTTTCTGGAAACTTTCAATTTCCCTATCTGTAAAAATGGATTTATAAAGTCATTGATTTCAAGCTGGGGGAGACCTCAGGGTTCTCTAGTGCAACCTTTTCAAGGCCCAGTGAGGTTGGGATCACATAGGTAGAAACTGACAACAGAGCCCAAATTCTCCAACTCTAGAGCAATGGCTTTTCCCTCCTTACTGGCTTAAGTTAGTTATCTGAGCTCTCTCCTTGTTCTGACTTTTTGTGGCAGTCCACAGATTTTGAACTGTGTGTCTTGGGCCGTTGCAGTTGTTTTTCATTCACCAGAAAGACTCACTTTCTTGTTAACTTGATAACCAGGATGGAGCACTTTTAATGAGCAAGAAGAAATCATGCTTAAGTAAGATTCTCCAAAAGGCAAAGCTGCTTCCTGGGAATAACAAGGAGCAGCCAGCATTCAATTCAGCTCCATTCAACAAACCATGCTAAGCACATCCTAGCATAGCAAAAATGCAATTTTTCTTCCTGTAGTATTGTACTCCATAATGTCATAGGGTCTTAGTATCTTATTGGAAAGCAGAGAATGGCTAAGGCAGAGCCAAAATCTAACCCACTCCTGGAGAGGTATCTACATGCTGTGCATGCTCAAAGTGGTAAATATCATTGGAGGATCCCCACCAAAACCTGACATTTTAGGGTGACTTTTTTTGAAGCCATTTATTTTTAATCATGAGCTCCCAGCAGACCCAGGCATTTGTAGTTTTGATGAGGCAATGTGGTATAGTGGAGGAAAGGGAAAGGGAAGCGGGGCTGGAACTGGAGAAAGGAAGCCTTGGATTTGACTCCTGGCCAGATACCATTTCTATGCTACGTGACCCTGAGCAAGTCTTAATGTCTCTGCACCTCAGTTTCATCATCTATCAAATGGGATTATAGTAACACTTAACCTTAAAAGATTGTTTGGAGGCTTAAACAGAAATCTATGCAAAGCACAATATAAGGGAGAATTATCATTAATTTATCTTAGTGGGTAATATAAGATTTTTTTCAGTATATCTCCTTGGGCTGCTCATGAAAGTAAATGCCCAACAGGCATAGTTCCTTGAGCCTGATTAGATCCTAGAACCTAGAAACTGGAACCATGGAGGCAACATGGTATAATAGATAGTGGGCTATATTTGGTTTGGAACCTGTATCTGCCACTGATAAGCTTTAGCAAAACACTTAAGCTCTCTAGGTTACAGTTTATTCAGTAGCAGAATATGGGTATTAGACTATCAGAAGGTGTACTTTAAAACTCCTTTCAGGCATAGATCCTGAAACCCTACAGGCTGGATGGACCCTTTTTATATTGTTCAATCATTTTAGTCATGATTGACTCTCCATGATCCTAACTGGGGTTTTCTGGCAGAGATATCAGAGTAGTTTGCCATTTTACAGATGAGGAAACTGAGGCACACAGGGTTAACTGATTGGCCCAGGGTCACACAGCTAGTAAGTGTCTGAGGCTGAATTTTAACTGAGATCTTGATTCCAGGCCCTGTACTTTATCCATTGTTCTATCTAACTGACCCTAAGGAAAGACCTTAAGAGATCATATAATTCAGACCCCTCATTTTACAGATGGAGAAACTGAGCCTCATATAAGTGATATGTCATAGACATATCAATATGACTTGGTTCAAATCAGAAGTCATCTTCAAGGGAAAAGTAGGGTCATTTTGCCAAAAGACAAAAATCATGGTTGGGTTGACCAGACTGAATGTATAAATGGGTCAGTACTGGTTTGCTCCAGTAGGGAGGGGAAAAGGGAGGGATAGGTGTGAGACCAAAACCCATGATTCACTTGTGTTTGGTTTTTCCCTGACACAGTCTGAGCCTGAGTCAAACTTAAGCTCCGGAAACATCACATTCACATGTCTGGTGCATTGGGATAAATGTCTCCAATGTGTTTGGATTTGGGGTTGTTATTGTTGAGATGTAGCTTCTGGAGTAAGACCGGCTAATGACAGAGCCTCCAAGGAGGTCTATGTAGACATACCAGGAGCAGAAATACTTGTGAGTATTCACTGAACTCACCTAGAAAAACACCATGATGATCTTATGAAAATGGACAGATTTTGCCTCCTTAAGAGTCTAGAAACGAGCCAAGAAAATATGTTTTAAAAGAGAATCAGACATTGGGAAAAGTTCCTGATGATTCCTTATGGAAAAGCAGGATTTATCCAGTGCTAATTTTCCTAGAAATATGCATCAAGGGAAACAAGACCAAGAAGCAGTTCCTTCTAGTACTTCCTTGACTTTACTGAGTAACCCAAGATGTAGATTTATTGACCTAGAGAAGCTTCAGATTTCAGTCTTGATGTGACAAGGAGATTGTGTCTATCTATATGGAATTAACTGAAGCACAGCCATCTCACTGACTTCAGCCTCTTTCCCAATGGATGCCTTTTTCCAAGTAGTTGAGTACTTAGCAGCAGTGATGGGTACTGGCTGGAAGAAATGTTGATTTTCCACAGTCAGTAATAAAGTTGGACTGGCACAACTAATCCATGTGAAATATTGGATTTAAATCAAGTGGTCATTTGTTTAACCAAAAATATAGGGGTTTTTTGTTTGTTTCTCTTTTTTTTTAATTTTATTTTTTTTCAAAAATATAGTTTTGTTAAAGGAGATACACTTTTTAAAAAAAAGATACATAAATACATATCTGGGAGTTCTACTATCTGTCTATCGTAGAAGGAAAAGGGCCATCTATTTTTTTTCATCTCTTTATTTTACATTTTGGAAAGGTTGATTAACCAAATATTGAGTACTTCCCAGGCTCTCTATTCAAAATAAATTTAATTCAAGTTCCGAAAGTCATTATTAAGAGGAAAAATAAGAGAAAAGAGAAAAGCTGATATTTTCTGGTGTCTGGCCAGAGAAGAAGAGGAAAATGCACAGGAAGGCTATAATACAATTAGGACTTAGGGATATGAGCTGATCAAAGTTTTACTCATCTTTGCTTTCCTCCTTACTCCATCTTTAACTTTTATCCCCACATCCCTTTGTCCTTTTTCTCCTGCTTTCTTCCACCATATTAGACACCTAGAAGGGTCAGCCTAGACTAACCAGCCAAGAATCTCATGTTGTTACTTGAAAGACCTCATGTTGAAAGTCCTTTCACCCAACCCCCATCATAATGCCTGAAATTCTGCCATTAGAGATCCTTCAGCTCTAGAAGGGTTTCCTATGAAAATGTTTTAAGATGTAATTTTACTTCCCTAGATGAAGTTATCATGATAGCAAGAGGGTTAAAGGTGAAGGACGAGAAAAAGATTGAAGGATACTCAATGGGGAATTAGAAAAGCCCAAAAGAAAACTCCATCCACTTTTCTAGACTTGACTGGGGCCAGGCCCTAGCTTCTTCCACTCCTCCCATTCCAGACTTACTAGCCCCGTCTATAATCAGAGAGAATCTACAGCTTCTGGGAGAATGGCAAGTGTAAAAAGGTGAGGGCAACACTAGCGAATGCAGCATGATAGAGAGTCAGAACTATACTTGGAGTCCTAGCAGAAGCTGAGTTTGAATCTTACCCTAGTCACTTACATACTAGTTATGTGACCGTGGATCAGTTACTTCATTTATATAATAGCTGTATTTACATAGCACTTGAAACAAAGCATTTTGTAAATATCTCATTTTATCTTCATAAGCAACCTCGAGAAGGAGGTGCTATTATTATTATCCCCATTTTACAGATAAGGAAACCAAGGCAAATAGGTTAAGTGATTTGCCCAGGATCACAGCACAATTAAGGGTCTGAGGAAGGATGTGAAGTCAGGTCTTCTTGATTCTAGGTCTGGTGCTTCCTCTGCTGCTCTAGCTGTTGTCTCTTCCTTGAACCTTGGTTTTCTCATAGAAAAATTGGAGTAATTGAAATTTTGGATTTATTTTACCAGGATTACCATGAAGATAAGATGAAATAATGTCTATAAAGTGCTTTCCAAATCTTGAAGAACTAGATATATGCCATTTGTTATTATTTTTGAATTATTTCTTCTTCTTCTCATTATTATTATTATTGCTCAAGCATCTAGCATTTCATTTAATACAACTAGTTGCTCCCCAGCTCTCCTAGACATTTCTGAGGGTACCACAGACCAGGCCCATATCATTTCATTTTTAAAACTTACTCTGGGGTAAATCCTTCAGCAATGAACCACTGCAGACAATTTGAAATATTAACAACTTATTGTAAGCTTCTCTTTTGATGGCAAGAACTGAAAACTATTGATAGCCCTTTGGAAACTCCAGGGCCCAAGCAGAGGAGCCTTGCCTCTGCAGACAAAACTCCCATCAGGAGTGCCCTGGGGAGAGCTTACAAGAGTGGGGGTTATGGAAGCAGGAGGGAGGTGACCCAAAACTAAAAGAGCTTTATTCCTCAGACAGCCAAGGCTGAAGTAAAGCTGTTTGGTTTCTTGCTTTCTCAATATCCTGCAAAACCACATTAGACAGCAGGAGAATGAAGTAGTTGCAGAGGGAGGAATATGGGAGAGAAAAAGCAGAGAGAGTCATTTCCAAAAAGACTAGCAGTTCATTCTTTATTGACACAATCATGTTGTTCTTTTGGTTGAGTCTATCTCCAGGGTGTTTTTCTGTTATCTTTTGGCCAGAACTTATGGAAGTAGAGATCGCTGCCTGGAGAGGAAACAATTTGCAGAAGTCGGGGCTCCTTGGAGGGTGGAGATCACAAAGTGGTTATAGCTGGTGTGATGGAGCTTTTGGAATCCCACTATACGCCCTGTTGGGACTGAGATCATTACTGCTGCTCAGGCCAGGACAAGAGAAGCCTGCTCCCATAACCCAGAGCCCCAGGAGGAGGGAGGAAAATTAAAGTGACTTTCTCAGAGGGGCCATTGGAAAAATTTACATTACTGCTCGATTTCCCATTAGTGGTCATGACCCCTCTTAAGAGATCCTGTTGATAATAGCCCTATCAGTCCTGGACTTTTTTGTTTCCTTTCTGTTATGAGATCTAATCAGTCAGGGAGATCATAAGATCACACAGCTGAATTGGGAATCAGAGTAGGGAATCAGAAACAGCTTTGCTATTTACAAGTTATGTACATTTGGACAAATTACCTTCTCTCTCTGGGCCTCAGTTTCCCCATTTGTAAAATAAGAGAAAACTCCACATGACCTTGTTCGTCTCTGAAGCTATGATCCGGAGATCCTATGATTAATGGAGTCTTTCTCTAGATCCTCTAATCCAACCTTCACTTTATGAATCAAATTAAAGCCTCTTTAGGACTAACCTAAATAATGCATTTTTAGAATTAACATTTGAACACAGTTCCTTTGACTTTACATCCAGTATTCTTTGTGTGATACCAGGCTGATTCCCAGTAAATGCAATCAAGTATTCATATAAAGGTACCTGTTGATTGACTGGGACTCAGAGTTATGCTGACTTCCTGATCTCTACTGTGCACATGTACATTTTCTGGGTTACTATCCCTGAGCAAATTTGAGATATGGGCAAGATTGTTTTTAGTATGTTCACCGCAGCATACAAAGCAACCCCAGCTAGTCTAAAGCTGGCCCTGGATCACCTAGGTTACCTTCCTGCTTACACTTCTGCCTTGGCCCCTTCTTCCTCCTCTACCCCCAATCAAAACTGCAGAGTCTTATATCATGAGAGTATTGGAAAGAATAAACTATATTGGGATATACTTAGGTCATTGTATATAGGAAATAACATTTGGACTTAGTGTCAGGACACCTGGGCTCCCATCCAGGCTCCTTGCATGATGACATCGTTGTCACCTGAATGATGTGAATCTGGGTTTCCACAACTGTAAAATGAAGGTGCTCCCCTCTGTTACTGCCTGCCTTTATTGACCCTTTGGGAGCAAAGCACTATTCAATTTTAAAGCCATAGAAATCAGAGCTGTTAGAGAATCTGGGGTTTGGAGAAGGAAGTTGGAGGGCATCTAGTGCATTGTGGGCACTTCTCCCCAAAGTGCCCTGATATGTGGTCATCTAGCTTTTCCTTTCCTTTTCCTACCCTAAGAAACAGTATCCCTTCCCCTTTCCCCCTTTATTGTATCGCTTCCCAAATCAGGGGTTCAGGGAGGTGCATGAATTTGGAAGTGTCCATGTGTGCACACGTGTGTGTATACATGTATATTATGTATATTTTTGATAACTGCATTTCAATATAATCGATTTCTTTTGTAATCCTATTTATTTCATTTTATTCATTTAAAAACACATACTCTGAGGAGGGCTTCAATTGACTGCCCTCATTCTAAATGATCCAGAGTGATGTGATAATTACCTAATCTAATAAATAACATGATAAATAAATAAATCTGATAAAATATCCTTTTAGGAAACAAGAAAACTATCTTCATTTTAAGATTGTCATTTTGAATAAAATGCTCCTGCTTCTGATGTCTAACTGAGAATTTTGCTAATGTAAATTTTAAGCAGAGAAAGTGAGAGCTAATTCGTTGCATTCCAGTAGGACATGTTTAGGAGGAGGCTGTCCTTTCAGCATCTTATTTCAAGTGCACAGAGATAATGGTTTCCTCCAGGAGCCTGACTCATCAGCAGAGGTCTCCCTGAACTCTGGCAGTTGAGGGAACTCATAGAACTTTGGTGCTCTGTTCTATGAATGGCAATTTGATAACCAGCTGGACTTTGGAAGTGCCTCATGTTTGACTATTACCCTGGAGTGATATTCACATAAGGTGTATCACTGTCACATGATTCCATGTTTGTGGATGAAAACAAATAAAAGGGCAGCTTTCAAAAAAAAAAAAAAAAACATTCTCAGCACCATGGTTTGTCATAAAACAATAAATAAATAGACAAACCCTTGGGCTCTGCCTGCCAACTTTTCATGCCATATCTAAGTGATGGCGGCTGTGCTCTATCTACAAATAGTGAGTAAAACTTTTTATACTATTTGTACTATTTTGGACTTTGAGCCCCAGAGCATTACACTGTTGACTAGGGGCATGTTGGAAGTTACGTTTTTCTTTTTAATGGAAGGGACTATTGTCACCAGGAAAGTGGCTGGTTCTAAGTAGGATCAGAAGTAGAAAACTACCAAGAAGCTGGCTTTATGGCTTGAAGCTTACCCTTTTCCTTGGGGGTAGAAATATAAGTTGGGGAGAGGGGTAGAAATCTAAGGCCGTTTCTAGTTGTGGGTTATGAAGTCATGGATTTAGAGATGGAAAAGGGCTCTAAAGGTCATCTACTTCAGTCCCTCCCTTCTACAGATAAGGAAACTGAGGGGAAGGGTGATAAGAATGAGAGGAAATTCACCCCTTCTGATTGAAATGATGTCATCAGTGGGATCTTAAAATCCTAGCATGAAGTCAGGAGGACATGAGTTCAAATCTGGCCTCAGACACTTAACATTTCCTAGCTGTATAACCCTGGGCAAGTCACTTAATCCCAATTGTGTCAGCAAAAAATAATAAATAAATAAAATAAACTCCTAGAATAGCAACCAGGAGAAACTAAAACAAAAAAAAAAAATCAAAAGTGGAACAGTGATAACAGAATAGAAAACTTAAGAAGAGTTATTAGTCCATGCAAATATGGTTATTTTTGTATATTTCAAATCTCTTTTCTTACAGGACATTATTATTATTTTGGCTATTGTGTGGAGGATGCGTTAGAGAAGGGAGATAGTGAAAGCAAAGGAGACTAATTAAAATTCTGTTTGAGTAGTGCAGGGGAGAGGAGTTGAGGGCCTGATTTAGTAATAAAATGGTGGCTCTGTGGTTGGAAATACAGATAGGAGAGATGTGGTGGAGGTACAATTGACAGGTCTTGGCAGAATTTTTTTGAGAGTCCTGTTTTAACATTCACACATCTTAAAATAAAAAAAAAAGATAATGCACTATATATAGCTAATTAACAGGCTGCTTGGATCGTTTGTTTTTGCTCAATTGATGGGCCAATATTGGTGTTTATGCCAGCTGAGTGATAGTCAACTGGCATAGATGATTTTAAGAGTTGTGGCTATGTTCTAACTCATTGGAAGGCTGGTAGTTGGACCTATTAAATTTTTTTGTTTATTTGTCTCTATTTATTTAAGTCTCCAAAGGAGCCAGGAAAAAAAAAAGTTGAGATTTGATAGGCGTTCATGTTTACCTCTGTCTAAAACAGGACTAACCTGGCAGCTGGAGTACCTAACGGTTCCTAGTTCAAAAGCACCACCCCTAGAGCTCCACGGCATGAGAACCTCAAATAAATAGGCCTGACCCCAGGAGAGTCCTTGACTAAGTGACAGGAGACCAGAATTCTAAACTTGTATCTGTTTCTATCTGTCTTGTAAATTTGAGCAAGTTCCCTTCTTTGTCTGGACACTATCTCCTTTTCTGTAAAATGAGGTGGGAGCAGGTAGGGGACAACTTAGCAGAGTGGACAGAGAATTGGTCTCAGAGCCAGGAAGAATTGGATTCAAATCCTGCCTCTGACACTTCCTAGCTTTGTGACCCTGGGTAAGTAACCTAACTTCTCAACTCTCTCAAACTAAGTTGCATTGGTCAAAGGAGTTTCCTATGTCAATGAAATCCCAGTTCTAATTCTTATCTTTAAAATAAAGGACTTAGGTAATGTGGTATAATGGAAAGAACCCTAAATTTAGAGTCATCAGACTCCAAAGATTCTGGTCCCAGCTCTGATATTTTCTATCTCAGTTACTTCATCTGTAAAATGAGTGGCTCAGAAAAAGTGATCTCTGCTGTCACTTCTCTGAATCCCTGATACTTCTATGATCCTCGGACTCAATAACCTCTCTATCCAGGATCATAAACAAGGGATGAAGGGGAAATTGGGGTCAGACACCAACAAGAGCCGAGCCAGAATGTTGGGGGCTTATCGTTTTT
>JAJPUD010010378.1:0-10585 GCA_023553655.1 Myrmecobius fasciatus
AATTAGATTTGCCAATTATTTCTACAGCTATTTTCATTATCAATGACTATCATATCTACACTTATACACTTCAGTAAACAATGTGCTATTTGAGGAAGTAAAAATGTCATTTTAAAAGATTTTAGGGAAAAAAAGATTTTAGGAAAAAAATCACTGTTATTGTTCAGTCGTGTCCAATTCTACATGACCCCATGAATTTTGTCCACATGACTTTCTTGGCAAAGATAGTGGAGTGGTTTGCCTTCTTCAGTGCATCTCCATTTAACAAACAAGGAACTGAAGCAAACAGAGATTAAGTGATTTTTTTTCAGGGTCACATAGTATCTGATGCCAAATTTGAAGTCAGATCTTTCTGGCTCTACATCCAGTGCTCTATCCACTGCAACACCTAGATGTCCCAAAAAAAGTCACTAGACATAATCAAATACACACAGAAATCCCACACAATTCTGTATGTAAAGTCACACAATTCTGAGGTCAATTAGGAATATCTGGTTTAAAGTAATTTTAAGATAATTCCAAAGAGTGATGATTCTAAAAGAATTGACAGTATTGCCCCCTCCTTCCTCCCAAAAATGGTAAGTGTGAGGGGAAAAGTTGTGAATTTGGAGGCAGAGGATTTGGTTCAAATTTTGACTCTACTGCTTACTACCTGTATAAAATTAGACAAGTCACTTAACTTTGAGGACTTCAGTGTTCTCATCTGTAAAATTAATCTTCTGAGGTTCTTTTTTAGTTTTTAATCTATGATAAGCAGTAATCAACAACTCAGATGTTTACTTTTCCATCTCTATAAAATGATTATGATTTTTGCACACATATCAAGAATATCCTTGATGAAAATTTGTGAAGAAAGCAGGAGTCTTTTGGAGCATTTAAACAGAGAAAATTGGAGTCTTGCAGTCTCTCCTCTAAAACCATGCCTCTTCTGCATAGGTTAAACACACAAAATTTTTTGATAGATGAAAGCAAAGGAAAATTTTGTTCAAGTAATTTTCTTATTATCATTATCAAGGGAAGCATAAAATGGGGAGAGGCATATAAGTCAAAGGTATTCACTACTGATGTGAAAAATATGCCATCTAGAGGTTACATGGAAAGATTCCTTATGAAATTCTTAGTTGTTGATTGTGTCCAGAGTAGATGCATATAAGACTCATACCATCTCTCTACTAGTCTTTGAGTTAATCAGCATGTTGACTTTAGGGGAAGATATATTTTCAGGAGCTGACCAGTGAATTCTTTCTATTTTCATTTGTGTTGTGGTTCTGGGCAGTTTTCTTTTATAATTCTTTGGGATACTATATTCAGGGTGTGTGTGCTTGTTTGTGTGTGTGTGTGTGCTGTGTGTGTGTGTGTGTGTGTGTGTTTGGTCTTAGTTTTCAGAGAGGTTGAGAGATGGTATGAGTATCAACAACATATTATCTAGATTAATTTGCATGCAAAATTGGAAACAGATTGCCCCGTGTAATCAAATGAGCATTTCAACCTGGCTACAAATCCCAGTCTGTGAGAGCTAGCACTTCCCACCAAATCACAATTTGTCTAGGTCTCTATTCCCTCACCTCTAAATCTATGATTTTATGAATGAGACTGGCTGAATGGACAGCTCCCTATGGTAGCAGTATAGGAAGCCTGTTACCATATCAGTGTAGGAGAGGGCATCTAATCCAAATCTCTCTTTTTTCAGAGGAGTAAACTCAGATCCAGGGAAGTTGAATGATTTGTCCCAGATCCCACTATTTGTGAGTGTTAGAACTGTCAGGGTTCTCTTATTCAATTGAAAGTTCAGATGTATCTGTGTTCAGCACAGTGGAAACCAATGGGAGACTAGATGCATTGACATTGTGGTTAGGATTCCTGGCTATAGTTAAACTGCCATACTTATTAATTGGACAATGGAAAAAAAGCCCATGGAGAATGACTATTGGCATGAGCTGAAGTAAGGATTCTCCTGATCAATTTTTCCAACATGACATTTCTTAAATGGAAACTATTGTATCTGGCTCATGCATGGCCATCTCTATCATTTTTGCCTGGAATTGACATCAAAATAAGGGAACGCTTTCCCTTATGTCCCTGTTTTGTTATGACAAATTTCTATAATTATGTTGGATGACAATTGGAAAATAATGTTAAATTTTTATAAGTTAATTTAAGGAGCACATCTGACAGTATATACATTATAAGATACCAGCTACATATTGTTGGTTAAGTTAAAGATCTTTTAATTTTTCAATGATATGGGGATATTTAGGCAAATAATTATGCATTAAGTTTGTGAAACTAGATTATTCTGTTAGCTAATATGAGAACTATCTGTTCTGTGTTAAGGAAAGGAATAGATTGCTTGTAGGAGATGTAACATGCTTTTGCTAAGGAGTCTGTTCATTTGAACAGAGCTAGAAGTTAAGTGGTTTTTATTGTAAATAATATATGAATTACTTTAAACTGGGATTACTTTCAATTGTTACTCAATATATTTATGTATCCATTCCAAAACTTTTTGTTAACTTTAGATATATCTAGCAACTTTAGATGAATTTGTTTTTGTATTGAAATACAACTTATATTGGTTTCTGATTTCTATGTGTAAATATAGGTTATAGAAAAAAATTATGAATTCCCTGGTCTAATAAAAGATTCCATGAGGTCTGAGCTAAATTTCATTATCTTACTTGTTTATCAGCAAAGTAAATTGGAAGTTTGTTTTGAAATCAATTTTGTAAAACACTTCTACAAGTGACCTAGCTGGAAAAGAATAGACCAGAGCCATAGAACTGCATCAGATATATTTAGATGAAGGGATAAATTTACTTTTTCTTTTGCATCTTTGTCTGTAAGGTTTACTTATCAAAGGGGACTGCCCTTTTTGATTTTGTCAATGTTATCAAAGGGGATTGCTCCCTTTGATTTTTGTCAAGTCATCCATTTTTCCATTTTTGTCTTTGGTCTAAAAGGAATAGTCAAATGACCACCCTTTTTAATAACCTTTTGATCTTGTTAATAAAATAATCAAATTGCCGCCCTCCACCCCTAAAAGAAAAAGAGCCTATGACTCTAACCATTAGTATCTATGTTCTAGATTGTCTGAGTTCTAGATTTTCACCCATATTGAGCACACAAAGAGATTCCTCTAGGGTTTTATGGCTTTTTGCTTTCTGATTATAACATCTTCTGGAGATGCTTCAGGCCACTTCCATTTTCCTTAGAGAGTGAGCTGTCTCAGGCAACTTATTATGAGAAATAAGGACAGGAAAAAGGGAGAGTTCACATAGGTAGAAGGGGTTATGAACCTAAAGTTATAAGCCCTAAGTTTGAACCCACATAAGACACTTACTGACTATTTAATCATAAGCAAAATGCTTAACTTCTAAGGATCTTGTTTTCTTCACCTATAACAATAATACGTAACTTATCTCACAGGACTATTATAAAACAAGTACTTTGTAAGTCTTAAAATACCATAGAAATACCTAAATAAGTATCCAATATTAAATACCATTTGTGTTTAATATTGATTTTAAGTTAATATGTAAGTATCTAATTAACATTTAATATCAACTATTTAATTATTGAATCAACTATGTGGTTAATTTTTGATGACTGAACTGTACCTAACAGTGAAACTAAGTTAAAGTTTAGTGGTTTCCACTTATTTAGAAATGACAGTATATTACTTCTCTTCAGATTGTATCTCCTTTTCTTTTATCTTCAAGGTTGATGCATGCATAAATTTAAAAAATCAATCACAGTTTAGTTTTGTTACTATTAATTCCATGGTAGCTTTTCTTCTAATGCTTCATTGTGACACAGAAGTAATCTTGAAATAAAAGCTTCAAATACAGGCCTGGTAATAATATACACAACTGTCAGCTGAAAAGTAGCCAGCCAACTTAAGTTTAAAAAGGCCCATACCATCAAAATATTGGTCATTTGAGTAGATATTTTTTGTCAGAGAAATTTATAGAGACAATCTATATAAAACATGAAGCTATTGCCATATGGCTCAAGGGAGGAGGTAGTCTGCTGGTGGTGCTATCCAGCAGCACCAACCACCACTAATAGCAATGAAATGGAAAATGTCTCCACCAGAGCCAAGCCTCCTGAGGACTTGCTCCAACAAACACAAAACAAGGATGTCCAGAGAATCACTCAGGTGGGGGGAACCTCAGGGACCATCTTCTCTAAACTATATACCTGAAAAAGGATCTCCTCTGCAATAAACTTAACCAGGTATTATCTATCCTTACACCTGAATGCCTCAGGTGAATCACTCTGGAAGTGTTCTGATGAAGGCAGAGTACAAGAAATTAATATCTCTCTTTTAGTGGATCTACAACTGTATTTGCTTTCTTGAGAACATTCATATTTGGTTAATAGTTCACTAAAAGTTCCAGGTATTCCCAGGTGAACTGCTGCCTTGCCATGTCTCTATCATCTTGTACTTGGGAAATAGACTTTTTTTTGAACCCAAATAAAAGACTTTAGGGGCAGCTAGTTGGTGCAGTGGATAGAGCACCAGCCCTGAAATCAGGAGGACCTGAGTTCAAATCTGACCTCAGTCACTTAACCCCAATTGCCTCAGCAAAAAAACAAACAAAAGGGGCAGCTAGATGGTGCAGTGGTTAGAGCACCAGCCCTGAAGTCAGGAAGATCTGAGTTCAAATCTGCTCTCAGACACTTAACACTTCCTAGCTGTGTGACCCTGGGCAAGTCACTTAACCCCAATTACCTCAGCAAAAAAAAAAAAAAAGTAAACAAACAAAAAAACCCCAAGCACTTTATATTTATCCTTATCAAATCTCTTCTCATTAGATTTAGCCCAATATTCCAGCCTGTCAAGATCTTTTTGAAGGTTTTATATATAATAGTATTTGCATTTTGTTCCAAATCCCCAGACTCTTTTTCATACTTCTTGGGATACTATAACATCATTCTTCCATGTTCTCCTTAACTGTTTCTAGAATTAAAAAAATGAATTTTTAGGACTGAATACTCTTTCTCACAACCATACTCCTGATGGGACTAAATCTTTTCTTCTCCCCATTCCCGACCCAATGTTGACCCATATTTTTAATTATCATTCCCATCTGCCTTAAAGGAGTATTGGGAGGAAAGGACTTTGTAAACATTAAAATATTATCTAAATCTGAGTTGTTATTTGCCTAGCATCCACATCCATGTTTAAGAGTAAGGTTATATTGTCGGAAGATATGTTGATCTTTTTTTTTTTTTTTTGCTTTTTGCTGAGGCAATTGAGGTTAAGTGACTTGCCCAGGGTCACCCAGCTAGGGAATGTTAAGTGTCTGAGACCAAATTTGAACTCAGGTCCTCCTGACTTCAGGGCTGGTGCTCTATCCACAAGGTATGTTGATCTTAATACATAAGAATCCAATCTGACATGATGAAATCAGTTTTGATCCCTATATAGGGAAGAAAATGTTTCATGGGTCATGGAATGAGAAAGAAGACTATGGCCATATGGATTACAGATGACTGATGGTCAAGCCTTTGAATCAGGGGACCCCTAACCAATAAATGTCACTATCACCCACAACCTTACTTGATAAATCTCCAAGATAATTGAAGATGTAAAAACCTACTCTCTTTATTTGGCTGATATTCACAGTAGGGAGGAGAGAAAGAAATACCTATGTCCCCAACACTGCCTGATTATCTAAGGTGCTTTACTATTAGGACCTACCTTCTTTCTAACAAGACTTTGGAAGAGTGAAGGATCTCTCCTTTAAAAAATTATGTAGCATGGGAGTGAGTTAACCTTTGGTTAGAACAGACATATTGTTTTTTTGTTTTTTTTTTTCAGACATATTGTTTTAAAGAACTGCCTAATGACATTTTAAAAAATATTGTTTCATAAAACATCATTATTATGGAAATCCATATTCTAGACTGATATAATCATAGGCCTAGTAGATAAGAGTAAGATTTGGAATCCAGTAGACCTGAGTTCAAATTTCTCCTCATATATTTAATAACTGTATGACTCTGGGAAAGTCAAATTTTTTTTTCCTCATTTATAACACAAGTCTTACAATAGGTCTTCAATATAAGCCTTGAACTCTAAGGCTCCTATAGTACCTACATAATAAGGCTATTCTGAGGATCAAAGAAGATTGCACTTTGTAAACTTCCAAGCCTAACAGAAATGTCAGTTATTATTCTTGTTGGAGCTTCAGAAATGTACTTTGGAGCCCAACTTCTTAAACTGTGGGTCATGACCCTATGTGGGATCTTATAACAGAATGTGGAGTCACAAAATTATGATTTTTATTAGTAAATATTTGATACATATATCTATTTTACATACCTATAAACCTGGGTCATGTAAAAATTTCTCAGGCAAAAAAGCATCACAAATAGAGAGTTTAAGAAACAATGTTTTAGAGAATACAAATAGATTTGAAATATGGACCCACTACCTCATTATGCCCCATGCCAATGAAATCACATAAGTTTAATTCATCAGAAGTACTCAAATGAGCCTATTTCTCTCTTTAAAAAAAGTTTTTCTTTACTTCTTCATTAATCAACCATTTCTAATTGTTAATAATGATGTCAGATTGAACCAGAGTGTAACAACATGAAATCTCCCCCATTAACAGATTCAAGGTCATGTCAACAGACAGTGTGGGTAAAGACCCATGTCAGCTCCAGTTTTAGGATCCTGTGGGGATGTTACAGGAACCAGAGTAGAGGGATAAAGAGAGGGCAGTTTGTTTGCTTCCTTATTTTCCTACTTGGATTTCTTTGCTATGGACCAAAGACAGAGGGTAGGGAAATGGTGAAGGCGTCACAACTGCTTTGTAAGGTAAAGCTTGGTTAAAGATGACTTTGGTTCTGGATTTATATATGTGGTACAAATGCCAAGGAGCCAAAAGCCAAAGGAAGCCCAGAGGTATCCAGACCAGAACAGTTTGCTCAAAGCACAGAGGCAAGTCGGCATCTGGTCTGTCCAGGAATGAGGCATTCTAGTGAAAAGAAGAGAGAATCTACATTAAGCACATCTGTTTCATGCAAT
Organism: Myrmecobius fasciatus; assembly: GCA_023553655.1. NCBI lineage: Eukaryota > Metazoa > Chordata > Mammalia > Dasyuromorphia > Myrmecobiidae > Myrmecobius > Myrmecobius fasciatus. The sequence continues at coordinate 7,043 of JAJPUD010010378.1, forward strand.
AGTATTTTCTAAATTTTTTTTATTAAGATGGTTCTTTAAAACAACACGCCTTCCTCCCTCCAACAAAATCCCTCCAAATGAATATCCATCAACACCTGCCCTCCCTTCCCAATCATTCCAGGAAGATAAAATTCTACTTATTTGCCATAAGCAGTCCTAAAGACAGAAATCCATCCTTGCTAATCACAATCTGATTACTTAAAGTGGAAGACTTGTAAAGTGAAGCAGTGTTCTGTTTTCTAGGTTTGGAGTGACTTTTTTTTTGTACAGCCTAAAGGGATAGGCGAATCACATGCATAAAAGTAGAGTGTTAGGCTCTCATTTTTTTTTTAGTTATATTCTATTCATCATAAGAAAAAAATCTTGATTATGCACTGAAGACTAGAACCTTAAGGTAGAAAGATAGTAAGGAGCTCTAGGAAGTTAAAAAGATAAAATGGAAAAAAGGAATACTAACTTTGGAGATTTCCACCTTGGGTATCTAAAGTAAAATTCAACTATAATACTTGCCTTCTAGGTGGCAAGTAAAATAATATAATACTTGGGCAGCTGGGTAGCTCAATGGATAAGAGCACCAGACCTAGAATCAGGAACACCTGAGTTCAAATCTAGCTGTGTGATCTTGGGCAAGTCACTTAACCCTTTCTGCCTCAGTATCCTCTTCTGTAAAAGAGCTGGAAAAGGAAATGACAAACCTTGCCAAGAAAACCCCCCAAAAAGGATTGTGAAGAGTTGAACACAACTGGAAAATTACTAAATGATAATATACTTGCCGCCTCCTCCTATTTGAATTTCTGGATGCAATTCTCAAAACTGTCTATATATTCTTATGAGAGTAAATCATAGACAGGAAGGGATTTTCTTGTTAGATTAGAAGGAATTTTATTGCATTTTGGGTAATCTTAATTATGAAAATATGGCTTGAGCATCCATTCTAATCCCCATTTCTTCACAGACATTGCAGAAATCACAAACCAAATATCAAAGTGTTTCATTGAGGCAATATAACAACTTAACTCACAGGAAAATACATAGGCAACCATTTTCATCTTCTTCTTTCTCCCCTTACTTCCCCTCTTCCCCCCCAAAAAAAAATTTATTGCTACCTCCTCCTCCAGACACTAGTGGAGAAATAATCCCAAGGAAATCCTCAATTGAAAAACCATCCCTTCTCTGCATGGGAAGTTAGAGGAGGCAAAAGTTGATTTTCTCTTGTCTCCTCTTTGCTTGGTCTTGAGAGCAGCATGAAAGTCTATATAGATGCCTCCCCAGGGGAATTCAAGGTCAAGATTCTCCTAAGACTCCTCAGTTAAGGAAAGTCATTGCAGACTCAGTCTCTCAAATCAAATTCTTTTTTCTCGCTCTAACCAAAGATCCTATTCCCCAACACAATAGCAAGTCATTGGTCTCTCAAATGGCTTGACCACCAAGAAGCAGTGGTTTTCCCCATCTTGTAGCAGCTACCACCATTCATCCTTCCCATGGTTCCTACTTTTTAAAATGACCCTTACCTCCTGATATAATGATTGAATCAATGCCCAAGTATCAAAGGATTCTAGTTTTCTGTGCTTTTGCCCAATGAATGGAATAAAGGAAAAGGCAAAGGATTTGAGTCTTGGTTGTTTCACTCATTAATTATCTGACTAAGAGAATGTTACCTCAATTCTCTTAGCCTCCATTTCCTAATCTGTAAAATAGAGATAATGATACTTCTCCCTGCCTCAAAGGTTTATTGTGAGGGAGATGCTTGGTACATTACAAAGTGCTATAGAAATATCAACTGTCACTCTTACTGGACAGGATTAGCCTTTTGGCAATTATTAAAGTAACTGAAGAAGTGAAGGTAAATAAAGTTTGATAACAGATACTAGGAAACTAGACATGACAAACCAAATATAATTTTGGGAAACTGCTCAGAAAATTTCACCCCAGAAAAACCCTAGGAATATTAATGTCTGGCTCATTTTTTCACTCTAAAAGAGCCATTAATACTTCTGAAAACATTCAAGTTAATATTATTTAAAATTTAGGTCAGGCTCCATTTGACACAGTTTAAAAAAAAGTTCAAAATGGTTTATATAAGAGCCACTTCACTATTAGATAAATTCAACTCTCATTTTCTGGAAAGTGTCAAGCAAATTTTTCTCTTATAGTGAATCCTACTTCACTTAAGGATCTAAGCCTTCCATGTGATCAACAGTACCAACAAAGAGGTAGATCTGAGCTCTTATTCATCACATATATTTTTCTGTCATATTTACTCTCTAGTATCAGCAAAGACAAAGCTCATAGGTTTACACATCCGTATCTGTATTTTATTATTCTGTAATTTATTCTTCTTCTTGGGTTTATGGTTCTCTATTAAGGTGATTTATCTAATATTAGTAAGGTTCAGTTAGATTACCCCACCATAGCTCTATATGTCTCATTGCTTCTTAGTACCCATAGTTCCTTGTGATCTCTTCTGTACTAGGAAATGAAGATTCACAGGTTTTTCATGATTTAGTTGCTATTTCATTATCTCTGTATAAAACCAGTTTTGGGCAGTGGTTTCTTCACTGATACCTAGCTTTGTGAGTGAGGAAGTAGAGATCACACCTATCCTCCATCTCCTTCATCTGTTAGTGGAAGGGTTATGAGAATTACTTAGAAAAGATACACTTCTTAATATGGCTCTTAAAGAGATGGGCATGATTTCTTTCTAAGATGAAAATTGTTTTTCAGTATTTTGGAGGTTAGTAATTCTTTTCCCTCCATGTCAGTCCTGGGCATGTTCATATAGCACTAAATTTAGGTAGCTAAAATGCAACTTAGATAGTCACCCTTGAAATCAAATGGATCTTTATGACCATAACTAAGTCATTAAACTTTTAGAAAACTCTCCGGCACTATAAATTACAGAAGAGTTGTTTATTTACATTGGTGGAGGGGATTTCCATACTGGGAGTCCCTACATTGCTGAAATTACAGGTCTAGATCTCCCCCCACCAAAAAAAAAAAAAAGAGTCTAAGTTAGACCTTTGTAATATCAATGGAACAAAGTCAAAAGGTTCTCAAAATGGTCTCTTTTGGAGCTTTGTATATTCAGTTAAATTGCTTTGTATACTCAATTAAATTGTTTCAAACCCTAACAGACTTCTGGGAATTTCAGGAGATTTGGCTCTTTGAAACCCCAGTTGGAAGATAACAGCTAGAATGCAGACAACCCCAGCACCCATTTCAACAAAACCCTGCAATTTGCATCAATCCACCAAAACAAAAGCCAAAAAGAAAAGTCCTAGGAAAGATATAGCCAAAAATCTACATTTCCCACATCAAAGACAAAATACTGCAAATATTCAGAAAGAGGTAATTAAAATACCAAGGATTTCCCAAGACCTAGAAGCTTCCAGACAAGAGAAGATCTCAGAAAACAATATTCCAAATGACAAAAGGTAGTCTTATGGTTTAGAATAACTTACTCTAGATAACAATCTTTTAGGAAGCAAATAAGATTTTAGTGAAATAAAAGACTTTCAGACATTTCTGGTGAAAGAAAAAAAA
>JAJPUD010010378.1:10595-62924 GCA_023553655.1 Myrmecobius fasciatus
CAATCTAGAAATGTCTATCTCTACTACAATTCTATCTTCCTTACTTCCCTAGGAAAAAGGTCCTTGTGCCTTTGCAGAGTTAATCTCTCCATTTGTGCCTTTTGACCCCATTCCCCCTCCAATCTCCTCTCTCAGTAATCCTCTATCTCTAATGATTTCCTTGTCTTCCTGCCTACTTGTAGGCTCCCTCTTCTCAGTCTTCAAGTATTCAGATCTTCTCATTCTGAAAAATGATTTAATTTTACTGTTAGCCCATCAAAATACCATCCTCTCCTTCCTTTTACTGAAAAACTTCTAAATAAGTAATCAGGCTATCTATTTCCAACCCATCTCCACATCTACAATAGCTCTCTTCCTCCCACCCCCACCCCCCAAAAAAGAAAAGGGATAAAAAGTGGGGGAGAAGGGACAGGAAGCTCTAGGTTCCTTTTCAGTCTTCCTAGTCAAACCCCAAACAATTTCTTCTCTTCATCAATCACTTCCACTCCATTGAAATTACTCCCCAGAAGCTTAATGACAGCTTAATCATCTCATCTAAAGAGTTCCTTTCAGTCAGTATTCTTGAGTTTCCAGTAGCTACTGACAATGAGTCAAATGTCTCTCCTTAAAAATTCCCCACTTCTCCCATTATACATATTCTATGCCATCCTACTTTAATTCCTATTTCTTTGGCCATTCCCATCTCCTCTTCCTCCTTTTGCCTCTTAAATTTGAGCTTATCCAGGATTTTGTCTTCACTCTTCTTCTCTCACTACCCTTTTTTCCCAAGAGAACTCAGCCTCTTTCACGATTCAACTATTATCATCTTAATGTCGTTATTCCCAAATCTATTTTCTACTCCTGTCTTTTCTTTGGTGTTCTCATCCCATTCCTTCAATTAGTAATAATCTTTCTATTTGGACATTCTCACTGATGCTTCAGAAGTCTCAATATATTTAAAATCAAACTCCTCTTCATTTCCCAAAAGCCAGTTCTTTGTCTCAAAACTTCAATGAGGGGATTAGGTTCTAAAGTCCTTTCTAAGAGTCTATGATTGGTTTGAAAAACTAATTCCTGCTCAATATTAATGGGTGTTAAAGTATGGATGTGCTGCCTTTTCCAAGTCACTATTTTCATTCTATCTGGAACATATTGAAGATGCAATTCTCAAAGAAGCAGCCTCCACAGACCAACTGAGATTAACTTCTCTAGTTCTTCTGAAAAGAACTGTGCTAAACAGCCATTTGTCCAGAGCAATAGAAAAAGGTCTTCAGCAAGACTAAAAAGACAAAGTGCTTACCCAGAAAGTAAAATTGCAGAATTCTTCCAACATGACTTCTCCTTGGTGCACAGCTTCTAATGAATCACAATTCCTCTCCTTTCCTCCTTTTCTTGGAGCTTATGGTAGGTGAACAGCAAGTCATGTTCTCTATGACAGGCTGACTGATGGGTGGGGATAAACGATCTTAGCTCCCAGCTAAGAGCAGAGTTTCTGGATCTGATGTCACAAGTTATTTAATCTTTAACCTTATAGCTGGGAGGATGTTTTTACAAATCCAGAAGACAGACATGTGATTGTACTATGGAATGTGGAGCTATAGGGACAGGATTCATTGGCTCTCTCAAAATGCTGGGCTGATCATTTCTTTCATCTTAAACCCAGGATGACACTGTCTAAAGAATCACATTGAGAGATAAAGTTAGGCCACGCCCAAAGTATGGGATAAGGAATCTTTCCTTCCATTGAGAGTCACTGAACTGCAGGAGGGAAACGAAAACAATGGGGACTATATACAAGTGAAAAAAAAATCCAAAAAACCAATACTAATTTGGGTTAGAATAGAAACAAAAGATCCCCCCAAAGGACAGAATAAATAGAAATAGGAATAGAAAAAAAAACAGAAAGAGAAAAATAGAAAGAAAAATATCCCACTCACTGGCTGAAAGAGATCAGCCAATTCTCTGTAGTAGTAAAAGAAATTGTAGCTGCACTGACTGCTGGAATTTCAGTACAATGAATTATTTGATATAGCAAGAAAATTCAAGATAGAAGTAGGTATATTCTCAACTATATTTCAACTCACAGGTATATTGTCTCTGGGCTCTATCTTGCTCTAATCTGGATTGAAGAGCCTTCCTACCTCCAATTTACCCTCCCCCCAAGCCCAAGCTTGCAGGCTTTTTTTTTGGGGGGGGTCTATTTATTTTATAGAGGTGTAAGCAATGTATATATTGGAGGACAGAATAAAACAGATGAGCACATCTGGTATGGTTTGCCCTATAAATAAACTTACATATAAAAATTGTTCTAACTACAAATCAGGCACTGCTTTGAGAATTAAAATTTGAGTGTATAGTCAATCAATCAGCAATATTGGTTAAGTACTTACTATGTGCTAAGTATCCTCAAGGACCTTTCCTTCTGAAGGGGAAGATCACATGAAGAAATATAGATGTATATTAGACACACCCAGATCAAATACAGGATTATGTCAGTGGGTGGTAGGAAGGCTTTTGCAGCTGACAGGACCATAGATGATATGTGTTAGATCTGAAATAACTCAAGGCTCCCAAGAGCTAAAGGTTGGGCAAAAAGAACATTCCTAGGATGGAGGAAAGTTAGTGCTAAAGCATGGAAAAAGGAGATGGAATGCCTAGTGTAATGAAGAGCAAATAGTTATTTTTTTTTCAGAATTGTAGAAAGAAAGGAAGGGAGTAAGATGAAAATACACTGGACAGGTAAGAAAAGACCAGGTTGTAAAGAGCTTTAATTGATCAACTGGGGAATTTATATTTGATATAAGAGGTAAAGGGAACCATTCCTCAAACTGATGAGATATAATCTATATTTATACATGTATGTATATATATATATATGTATGTTTACATATATCTCACAAGGCCCTCAACTGGCCAAAGAGGGTCCCACACCATCCCCTTTCTCACATCTCATATCTATCTATCTATCTATCTATCTATCTATCTATCTATCTATCTATTTATCTGAGTCTGTTTTCAAATCCATCCATTGGGCTCCCATAGGTTCTTATCCCAAACCATTCCAGTCTAACTGAAGTGTGTGAGAGTCATGGTTCATAGTCTGAAAGAATTCAAAGAGATTCTCTTAAAGAGTTTATTTGTGCCATAATTGACAGACTAGTCTCCAAAGGTAGTCTAGAAAATTAGAAATAGCTCAGGGAAAACTTTCTATATTGAAAATTTGGGCTTAGCCAATAGGCAAACAGCTATAAGGTTGTAAATTATAAAAGAGAGATAAGAAGTCTGGATGTCCTTAAATCCAGGTAAGGAGACAGGATGTTTATTAGCAAGATACTTGTCAGTCAAATAGGATGGAATGTTTTTTGTTTTTTTAGGAGGTTGTTTGTTTTTTTCTGCAGAGAACAAATAAGAAGCAATAGATAAAAAATTTTATTGCTTTACATTCCTTAGCTTGGTAAGCAGTTTTGAGTAGTCCCTTGACTGACCCATCATCTACCCCCTTTCCCTCTTTTGGGAGAAGAAATTCTGGAACAGGGGCTGGGGAACCATTATAATCACAACATTCTTTTCTATCCAATTCAGGTGCTACATATATGGATGTACAATTTCATGGGACTTAATGCCACAAAAGGAACACTTCTGCCACCTCTTTTAGGAGGTAAATTTGCACATAAAAGTTCCTAATCATGCCATCTTTAGAAGACTTTGAATCAGGACAGGATAAATTCTTTCCCAAAAAGAGGGCTGATGCATCCCAAAATCCAGTTTTTCTCTTTGCCCTTCCCATTACAAAATGACTATAGGAACATTGAGACGTGGAAGAGTTCTTAGAGGCTACCCAATTCAAGCTCCTTGTTTTTCATATGGGGAAACAGGATCACAGAAGTAAAGCAATTAACCTAACACTATATATCTCAGAATGGACAGAACCCCACTAACTGAGGCCCTTGGGGGTCCATAGCCACACTTTTTCCCATCTGTGACCATAATTACATGCCTTAAATCTTCCTTAACCTGGGGCAGCTAGGTGGTGCAGTGCATAGAGAGCACCAGCCCTGAAGTCAGGAGGACCTGAGTTCAAATTTCACCTCAGACACTTAACACTTCCTAGCTATGTGACCCTGGGCAAATCACTTAATCCCAAATGCCTCAGGAAAAAAAATAATCTTCCTTAACCTTCTGGACCCTGTATAGTATTCCATAAGACTCCATACACTCCATTTGAGCAGCCATATCACAGTCTACCTTCCCTCAGCCTAGCTTCATATTTCTGCTGATCCTACTAGTTATAGAGAAGTCTTAGAATGTGAGTTTAAATTGGGTACAGGTTATCTACCCACCAGATACCCTCAGAGTTCCAGGGCACGATCTGTTATGACCTGGATCCTCTTACCATCTGCTGCCAGAAGGTTTCCTGCAGTTCTGCCCTCTTCAATGCAAAAGAAACCTTAAGTTCTTTCCTTTCTTCTCAGTGATTCAAAAACTTTGTTGGTTTTCAGAGGATCAGTCACATTATGGGGTCATATGTGCATGAATTGAATCTAAAAGAAGCAGAATTACACAGAATCATCAGCCTTATTCTCTCTTCCAGAATCATCAAAGTCCAATGACAGGACAAAAGTCAAAATGACTGACAATGACCCAGGATGGAGTGGATGACCTCTTCGATATCTGATCAAGCTCCAAGTGCTCCACAGCCCCGGCTTCAGCTGCCTGTTCTCAACCACTCATTCTGCTGGGCAAGTCTTTACCTACTTGGGGCAGACATCCACTAGCCCACCCCACCTGTTGGATTGGGTTTGAGACCTGTCAGTTACCCTCAACTTGGCTTAGCCCACCTGCTGAGATACTTTACTAGTACAGTTGTTAAGAATCCCAGGGTGATAGGTAACCATCAGAGGTGGATGAGCAGCCTAGAAAAGGGTAAGCACCAGAGGTGCTAGTCCTCCTTGAATACCCCATATACCCCAAGAATCTTGAATGAGTGCTAGGAGAAATCTTGATTTTAGTGTCTACTATTCATGGAATAGATCTAGGCAGAACCAGGAAATTTTATATATTTATACACACATATATATATATACATACATACATACATATACACACATATATATTCATATATAGATATGTCTACATCTGTATATTTACACATTCTCTTTTCCCCTGTCACAGAGAACCCCAAATCTTGTTCATATAGAATAATATGAAGTTCAGAATCTATTGTTAATTCATCCATTCTGGCTCCAATCTAAGTAGTGTCTTTAAAAACATTCACAACAACCTTTGAGACAATCTTGATTGAACTTAGCTTTCCCAGAAAAGCCATATTACCATAAGTTAAGACACTTGTAAACTTTATCAACCATGATTGCAAACAAAAAGGAAGTTATCTTTCTCAGACTATCTTGAAAAAATATCTTGCATATCTTTAGACAGGTCTGTGAACTGGTCTACCAGGTGTATTCCATCTAGCTCTCTGACTGTCCCTCTGGATCTTATACCTTTGCACCTATGGACCCCAAGACTATATTTCCTCTATAAAGGATCTGGTTATGGACTTAGCCCACTCTGAGATAGTCTCTTCTCTCTCTCTCTCCTCACAGTGCCTTCTTCCCTCTAATGGCACCTTTCTCCTTACTCTAGCCAACTCTTCCAAATCCCTTTCCTTTCTAACTATATGCTCTGTCAACTCTATTTCATATCTGCCACTCCTGATTTACCTATTTATTTTTTGGCAAAGAGAATGTCCGTTGTGAGTTTGTCACATGTTTATTTTGAACGAGATGTTGCTATCTCGACCATATCAGATGTATAAATGTATATGTACACATATATTACATATATATATATATGTACACATAATGAATACAACGGAAATGGAAAACTGAATGATTACGCCGAAACTGAACACTAGAATGATACTGAGCAAGGAAGAAGGAGATTGTGTCCTTCTCCCTTCCTTTTCTTTTGCCCAGAGGAAAAATTATGATCTGGAATGCTGCCTGTCTGATATAATTGATGTATTGATTAATTTGAATAGTCTTTTTTCCTTTGTGTTTAAAAGAAGAAGTTTTCTGAGTAGTGGGGAGTCAAGAAATATATCATAAAAGGAATGCAATATGAAAACAAAAAATACCAATAAAAATTCTAAATATTCAATAGAACAAGAATTCAAAGAGAAAGACAAATGATGATGATGATAAGAATCAAGGATCTTAGAATTAGAGACAAAGGAACCTCTGAGTCCATTTAATCCAACTCCCTCATTTTACTGGGAAAGTAAAGAGTAGGGAATAAACATTTATTAAGTACCTACTAAGCACTCAGGTATTGTGCTAAACACTTATAAATATTATCTCATTTGATCTTCACCACAACCCTGCAGGGTAGGTGCTATTGTAATCCCCATTTTAAACTGAGGAAACTATGGCAAAGTGACTTGTCCAGGGTAATTGCAGGTACTAATTGACATAGGTATGTTTTAACTCTGGGTTTTGTGATTCTAAAACTGCTGTACCACATAAAGATGAGAGGAAGAGAGATAGGAGGAAGAGAAGATTTTTGCTTCAGAAGACATTTCCTCCAATGGAGTAGGAGTTAAGAGGAAGAAAAATAAATACCTTTTATTTTTCCCCCTTAGAGAGGTGTGTGTGGAATTCTACAGATGTGAAATGTTACACATACTTCCAGATGAGATCACTTTATTACTTTTATTTAACTATCTAACTTTGTCAAAAGAGACCTCTCACAAAGTAGGGGTAACTTGTAAACATATATAGTGTTAAAAAATACATAATGAGCAAAATTGAAAGTGATCAGAAGATAGAGTTTTGATTTGCCTTAACAGACATTGACTCTGAACCACGAGGATAAGGAGAACAGAAGCTGAGAATTTATCTGCTTTAGGATGAGGAATGACTAGTGAACAGGGGGGCATCCATTATCTAGAGTCCTGTAAGACTGAGCATACCCAGGGAAAACTATCCATTAATGCACACATTCAGATCCTCATCTCTAGTCCCCTGTAGAAAAGACCCCCATTGTACCTTAAGTTCTTGGAGGCTTGGGATCTGGGATGGCTGACTCCCTTTTGGAGTAGGTGCTCTATTGCTCCAGATACTTGCAAAAGTTTGAAGAAAGAAAGTGAGCTATATGGAGGTGAGGCTGTGTCAGAGAACTCTTAATATTGGCCTGGAACAAATATTAGTGCCAACAGCTGGAAGATGTCCAAAAACTCTGGGGCTAGTTATACCAGAAAAGGAGCAGGGAGGTGAAAAAGTAGGTGTAATAAATCACACAATGCCTTCTCTGGGATTTTCCTTTTAATTTTTGACCCCCTGAATTACTAAGAATGTCACAGAGGTGTTGAGATTTTGGATTATATATAGATAGTGGTTAATTTCCAAATCTTATGCCCCTCAAATGACTTAATATCTGCTGCAGTGTTCTTTTTTAAAATTGTTTTATTTTTTCTGGATATTAACTTTTAAAAATTCACATTTCTTTATAAATCATGTTGGGAGAGAAAATCAAAACAAAAGGAAAAAACCATGGGAGAAATTAAAAAAAAAACAGAAAAAAGAAATGAACATGGCATGTGTTGATTTATATTCAATCTCCATAATTTTTTTTCTGGATGCAGATGTTGTTTTCTATTCAAAGTTTATTGGGCTTGCCTTGGATCACTGAAGCACTGAGAAGAGCCAAGTTTTTCTTTTTTTCATTTGAAAACTTATTTTAATTAATTTCATATTTACTTAGTCTTTTGTAAATCTTGACTAATACATTTAACATTTTAATAAGACATGGGCTCTTTCATTGTGCTTCACGTGTGTGGTGGTTTGGGGATGACATTTTTTTTTTTTTTTTGCTGAGGCAATTGAGGTTAAGTGACTTACCCAGGATCACAAAGCTAGGAAGTGTTAAGTGTCTGAGACCAGATTTGAACTCAGGTCCTTCTGAATTCTGGGCTGGTGCTCTATCCACTGTGCTACCTAGCTGCCCCCTGGATGAGGGGCAGTGAGGGTATCCTCTTGCTGGTCCACCTCAGGCCACTCAACTTTTTGCCTCTTTCTCATGCGATCATCTCAAAAACTCAGGTTTCAGTGCAGTTCTTTCAGAATCTGAGTAGCTGCTGATAAAGGTATTCATGAAATTTTAAAAATCAATGTATAACATAAGATATGGTTATTTTGAATTTTAATAAATATTAATATTGTTAAAGTGAAAAATTTACTTTTAAACTTTTTTTGTTTATAGCATTTACCTTATAGTCTGAAGTTATTAAATTTAAAGCTGTCCTAAGATTTTGGAGATACTCCATTTTGTTTGTTTTTTGGGTGACTGTATTATGCTTTTGGTTGATTCTGAGTTTGCTGTCCCCTAGAAACCCTAGGTCTTCTTCATAGTCTTTGCTGCCCAGTCACAACTGGCCTATCCTCTACTTGGGCAGGTTTTTTTTTTAATGAAATTTAGGTTTAACAAATTTCAAGTTAGATTCAATTCATTGTGTCACACTTCTGAGATCTTTCCTGGTCTTTTTATACTTATTAGGTGTGCTTTCAAGGCACTTAGAAGAAACAGCACATAGAGAGCTGAATTGAGGAGTCTAAAATAACTGAGTTAAAATTTTATCTCAGATAGTTAATAATTGTATGACTGAGAAAGTCACTTAATTTTGTGGCTCTGTTTCCAACAACCAAGTTTTTTGTAGTTGATCATCACATGATCGTGCTGTTACTGTATATAAAGTATTCCTGGTTGTTTCACTCAGCATCAATTCATGTAAATCTTTCCAAGCCTTTCTAAAATCAGCTTGTTCATCAATTAAAAAAAAATAAAACAATAATATTCCATTACCTTCATATACCACAACTTATGCAGCCATTCCCCAACTGATGGTCATCAACTCATTTTCCAATTCTTTGCTACCACACAAAAAGATGCTACAAACATTTTTGCACATGTGGGTCCTTTCCCCTCCTTTATGATTTCCTTGGGATTCAGACCCAGTAGTGACTCTGCTGGTTCAAGGGTATGCACAGTTTTATAGCCTTTTGGGCATAGTTCCAAATTATTCTCCAGAATAGTTGGATCATTTCACAATTTCATCAAACAATGCATTAGTGTCTCAGTTTTCCCACATCCCCTCCAACATTTATCATCCTCTTTTGTCATTTCAGCTAATCTGAGAGGTGTGAGTTGGCACTTCAGAGTTGTTTTAATTTTCATTTCTCTAATCAATAGTTATTTAAAGCATTTTTATATGACTATTGATGGCTTTAATTTCATCATCTGAAAATTATCTATTCATATCATTTGACCATTTATTAATTGGGGAATGACTTGCATTCTTATAAATTTGAGACAGTTCTTTATATATTTCTAAAATATACCAGAAATACCTTTATCAGAATATACCTTTATCAGAAATACTGGCTATAATTTTTTCCCAACTTTGTTCTTCCCTTTTAATCTTTTTTTTGTTGGTTTTGTTTGTGCAAAAACTTGCTGCAGCGTTCTTTACCAGCTGCTGTCCAAAACTCATAAGATGGAACACAGAGAGAGGCAGCTTACATCCTGTATTACCACATTTTGATTAATAGCAGGATGATCCAGATATCCCTGGGGCTAAACAGTAATTAACATCCACAGCAACTTCTGCCATGAAAATGAGCTTTTTTGAAGAAGTAGATGAACTGGTATTAAAGAGAAGAAGAAGGTACCTGCCAAATTTGTATCAGTATGTTTTCTATTTCCCCGGGGGTGATTCCTGTGTATTCTGAGAGAGGAATATCATATAGATCAGTATGACTGGCAAAAGTAGAATAAAAACTTGAAAAAGAATAAGTAATTTGTTAGCTCCCCCAATCTTTCTCAGAGATTGCACTGGGGAAGTAAATGGTCATTAGCTGTTCTTAAGATACAATGGCATTGTGTTTAAATATATGCCATTGTACCTTCACTTAGCACATAGTAGTTTGGGATAATGGAAAAAGTAATGGTTTCAGAATTAGAGGATCTGGGTACAAATTCTGCTTCTCAGAGTTATGCTATCATTTTTTCCCCACTGAGCCTTAGCACAGTTGAAAGTCAAATAGAAGTGGCAAAAACAGTCAATGAAATGTAATGGGGGCAGGTAGATGGCTTTAGTGGATAAAGCATTTATCCTCTTTCTTTCTTTCTTTCAAACATGAACTAGTTATTTTCTCTGATCTAGTACACCAAGAACCTTATGTGGTAACAATTCAATGAAAAGCAATGAAGGATGATTATTAGCCCCTAATGTGTTCACTCAGCACTCACTTTCCCCCTGCCCAGCACATGGGGATAGCAGGATTATTTGAGCTGATCCACCAGTTCCCAAAAGAACTCAACTCTACAACTCTTTCCCCCTCTTCCCAGTGCCATGGAAACCCAAATAACCAAAGGTTATTCTAGCTATGAGAGCAGAGAGGCAGCACTCTGTGCCACGATGACTATTTGTCTAAGAGCAGCTCAGTGGTGTAGTGGATAGAACACTGCCCTTAGAATCAAGACATCTTCAAATATGGCCTTAGATGCTAGCTGTGTGACTCTGGGCAAATCTCTTAACTTTTTCTCAGTTTCTTCATTTGTAAAATGAGCTGGAGAAATACCACTCCAGTATTTTTTCCAAGAGAACCCCAAATAGAGTCTTAAAGAGTTGAACACAACTGAAAAAAATGACCGAACAACAAATAAGAAAACAGTTATTCTGGAAAGTAATTTGAAACTATACCCCCAAATTCACAATCAGTGCACATTCTTTGACTCATTATATTACTAGTGGGATAGCTCAAAGACATCAAAGAAGGAGGAAAAGAAGTAATATGTAAAAGATATTTATAACAGAGTTTCTGTTATGTCTTAAATATATGCCCTGGGAAGATAACAGGCCTCTCTATAAATGTGTAACACTGTTACTCAGATAAGCATTGGCAGTTAGTGTTCAAGCACATAATACACATCAACTATATCCCAGGTACTGGGCAGTTCCCTAAAGGACAGTTCTGGGATGTTTCTGCAGTTGCACAAAATCTAGCCAAATGAAATTAATGATAATAAATGTAAAACCTCATACTTGGATCTAAAAAATCAGTTTCCCAAGTAAAAGATGGGGAAAGCCTGGCTAGATAGCATTTTGCTGGAAAAATATCTGGAAGTTTTAGTAGACTAAAGACTCTATATGAGTTAATATTGTGATTATATCAATCAAGAAAACTGATGTTATTTCAAATTCCATTAAGAAATGTGTACTGTCCAGAACGAAGAAAGTGATAGTTCCATTGTACTCAGACCTCTTCAATCCATAGCCAAAAACACTGGGCTCAGTTCTGGATTGGTTGGTTATTGTCCTTTGTTCTCAAAGAGGACCAAAATGACATCACTATATCAGAGTCAAATTACAGTGTGTCTGATTGTGGCTGATCAGATCAACATGAGCACAAAATGCTCATTTTAGCAAAGGATATTAATTATCAGCTTCCCAAACAAGGCAATCAGGATGGTGAAAGATCATCAAGTCATGCAATACAGGTATTGGCTTTGAGAAGAATTGGGGCGGGAGAAGAGAGGAAGAGGGATAACAGTCTTGGAAGCCATTTAAGGTGGAATAGAAACTCACGTTTTTCTATTTGGCCCCAAAGGAGCTATATGAGTAGGTAGTGGATTCTTCCATTAAACAAAGAAGGAATGCCCACCTATCAGATACAGGGAATTCTTTTTCAAAGACAGGTTAGACTTGATGGCTTCTGAATTCTTTTATAATCCTAAATTTCTGTGATTCACTGAATCCATGATGACTTATGATTACCATTCTCTCTTTTAAGTATCCATAGGTCACTTAAATGTTCCAGAAATCAGCCAAACTCATCAGCTTAGAGTTTGATGAATTTATCTTCTTCCCCTCTTTGAAAATGGCACACTATTTGATCCTATCCAGTCCTCATAATACTTTAGCAATCTCAACCATAAATTCCTTCAGTAACCTGGGCCATCAGTCTGGGGACTTGAATGCATTGAGACAATTGTATGCTCTCTGACCACTTTCTCATTTACCCTATATTTCCACTCTTTATTAGCTATTTTTGAGTTATACTTTTCAGCCTCAAAATTAATCTCCATAGTAGAGAAAGGCTAGGACCTCAAAGCTGGATCAGAATTCAGAAGTCATCCAGTCCAACTCAGGTCTAAACAAAAATAGATTTCCTTCCACTTCCTAACAATGAGCTATCCTATGCACTTTAGGAGGAGGTAGTTGGAAGTCTCTTATTAGTGGTCTACAATTAAAGGGAAGGATGACCACTTGGTGTGGATGTTAGAGAGGGGATTCTTATTCAGGTACAATTTGGAACTGATAGATTCTGAAGCCCTTTCTGACTCTGAAATTCTGTGAAATATGATTGTAGGCAGTAAATGTGATAGATATAGGAAAAGACAGAGATCACTTCTATCTGGAGTTTTCAGAAAAGGTGCCAGAAAGACTGTCTTGAAAGGTGAGTATTGGAATATTGGACAGGAATACTGAGGAAGTATTCCTTCTCCTTTCAGAGAATACCAGGAAGTTATTACAGGCAGGAGATCCAGCATGAAAAATGGGTAAAGAGATGGGAATGGCTAAAACACATTTCAGAGTCTAAAAAATCCAGAATGTCTGGAGTGGAGGGGTCAGAGTTGAGTAATGATGGGTGACAAACTGGAAAGATTAGGTTGAGAAAATATTGTGATATACCTTGGGGCTGGGGTAAATAGACTCCTCAGATACTGGTAAACCTTAGAAGGACTATTGGAAGGATAGGGGTGGGGAGAGTGAGTAAACTGGCCCCCTCTCTTGCCCTAGATGCTGAACCACTCCCCAATATCATCTGGTAATATCCCAACATTCATTGGGGCTATGGGTAGCAGAACTTGCCTATTATTAATATTGTCCTTTGAAATATAAACTAGCAATTCAATAGTCCAAAACTGCCAATGCTACACTGGAAAACAGCTTATTTATTTTAGCCTTCGGACTTTAAAGTACATTTTTTTTTGGCTGAGGCAATTGGGGTTAAATGACTTGCCCAGGGTCACATAGCTAGGAAGTGTTAAGGAGTCTGAGACCAGATTTGAACTCAGGTCCTCCTGATTTCAGGGCTGGTGCTCTATCTACTGCACCACCTAGCTGCCCCTAAAGTACAATTTTTAAAAAAATGCTTATTTTCTTAAGAAATTCTAAAAATTTGGCATGTCTCTAAAAGAATGATTTAGGTCAAAATGCTTCTACTTTGGGACTTAGAACTTACACTAGAATTTACAAAGCTGTGTCTGAAAGTTTCTTTGGTGTGCAAAACCTCAAGGTATCATCTTTTTTCTTTTGAGATTAAAGCTTCTTCCCTATGACTAAAGGTTAATTATTTTGAATTTCCCCCCCCCAATAAAATGTAACAGCATGAGATTTTTTTTTCTTCTTCTAACTATTGTTCTAATTGGGCTCTGGTGGAGGCTGACAATAGAATCCTTTTTTAAAAAAATCTGAAAAAAAAATTCTGGAGGCAGTTAGGTGACCCAAATGAGAGAGGAGGACCTGAGTTCAAATATGGCCTCAGACACTTACTAGCTATGTGACACTGGGCAAATCACATAATCCCGATTGCCTCCAAAAAACCCAAAACCAAAGCAAAAACCAGTTCTCAATTAGTTGTCTTGAAGACTGCAAGAAGAATTTTTAATTGCACTTAACATGGAAAAATGGAAAAAAGAAGGGATAAACATTCTAGCATAGTAGAGAGTGGCAGACTTAAATAAGGGAGATCTGAGTTCAAATACTGCCTGAACAAGATTAGAACCTCAGTTTCCTCATCAATGAAGTAGGAATAATAATATGTGTAGTACCAAATCCCCACCAAGGGTTTTTTTTAAAATAATTATTTTAATAATATATTTTTAAAATTACATGTAAGGATAGTTTTCAACATTCATTTTTATAAGATTTTGAGTTCCAATTTTTTTTCCTTCCTTCCCTTACTTATTCCATCCTCAAAGACAGTAAGCAATCTGATATAGGTTATACATGCACAGTCATTTTTAACATATTTCCATATGAGTCATGTTGGGAAAGAAAAAGTCAGAACAAAAGAGAAAAACCACAAGAAAGAAAAAAACAAAAAGGTGAAATATCATGCTTCAATACATACTCAGTCTCCATAGTTCTTTCTCTGGATGTAGATGGCATTTTCCATCCAAAATCTATTGAATTGTCTTAGATCATTGTATTGCTCAGAAGATCTAAGTCTATCATAGATGATCATCACATAATCTTGCTGTTGCTATATATGATTTTCCTGATTCTGTTCACTTCACTCAGCATTAGTTTGTGTAAAAATCTTTTCAAGCTTTTCTGAAATCAGCCTTCTTATCATATGTTATTGAACAATAATATTTTAATCAATTTTATTTTTAATAATAGCCTTTTATTTTCAAAATATATGCAAAGATAGTTTTCAGCATTCACCCTTGCAAAACCTTGTATTCCAATTTTTTTTTCCTTTCCTTACTCCAACCTCCTCTCCCAAATGGCAAGTAATCCAATATGTGTTAAACATGAGCAGGTTTTCTATACATATTTGCACAATTATCATACTGCATAAGAAAAATCAAATCAAAAAGGAGAAAAAAATGAGAAAGAAAACAAAAAGCCAGCAAATAACAATAAAAAAGTGAAAATACTATGTTGTGATCCACATTCAGTCCTGACAGCCCTCTCGCTGGGTGCAGATGGCTCTCTTCTTCACAAGACATTGGAATTGACCTGAATCAACTCATTGTTGAAAAGAGCCATGTCCATCAGACTTGATCATCACATAATCTTTTTGTTGCTGTATAAAATGTTCTCTTGGTTCTACTCACTTCACTCAGCATCAGTTCATATAAGTCTCTGCAGGTCTTTCTGAAATCATTCTACTGATCATTTCTTAGAGGAACAGTAATATTCCATAACATTCATATACTATATTTTATTCAACCATTCTCCAATTGATGGGCATCTATTCAGTTTCAGTTCCTTGCCACTACAAAAAGGGCCGCTACAAACATTTTTGCACATGTGGGTCCCTTTCCCTTTTCTATGATCTCTTTTGGATACAGACCCAGTAGAGACACTGCTGGATCAAAGGGTATGCACAGTTTGATAACCCTTTGGGCATAGTTCCAAATTGCTCTCCAGAATGGCTGGATAAGTTCACAACTCCAGCAAAAATGAATTAGCATCCCAGTTTAGAACAATAATATTCCATTAGAATCACATACCATAACTTATTCAGCCATTCCCCAATTGATGGGCATCTACGCACTTTCCAATTCCTTGCCACCACAAAAAGAACTGCTACAAACATTCTTGCACATGTGGGTCCTTTCCCCTCTTTTCTAATCTCTTTAGGATGTAGACACAGTAGTGAAACTAAAGACTAGATTTCTAAATCTAAAAAGGGAAAGCCATACAGTAGACTTTATTAAGCCCATTAAGTATGGAATCATCTCTCTGGCAATAGCACCTTGAAAAATTTTTCTATAATCATAATTCTACAGTTAATTACTCTACATGTCACTATTAAAATACAGTTCATTTTGGTTGCATGTATCAAAAATTCCTATATGAGCTTAGCATAAAAATGGAAGATATTTTCTTAGAGACTTTAAGAAAAAATTAAATTTTTAATAAATATACATGTATGTATGAATATATATGTGTTTGTGTGCATACACACAAAATAATATAGATGATGGTAATCAAAACAAAAATAATAATATTTTTAAAAATGTATCTTCCAGTCTTCACATTCTGTATTCTAAAGTCCCTTTCAGCTCTAACATTTTGTATTTTAATGTATCTTTTGGCTCTGACATCTTATGTTCTCTGATTCTGTTATTTTATAAAGATTCTTCCTGGCCTAAAAAAAGTGCTTTACAAACTTCAGAGCATTTCATTAATGTCAATTATTAATAAAAACTACAGAGGGCATATTGCATGAATATTAACAGAGGTAGCAGTACTACTAAATTTTTATTTTGCTGTTTTCTTCCTTAGTAAGGATAAGCATCTTCAAAATATAAAAGGTCAGAATAGTCACAGAACAAAAATTCTAGGAGGGAACTCAGAAATCACTTAAGGAAATCCTGATTTTAAAGATGAACAAATGAAGTCCAATTGCATCTATGACTTGGCCAAAAGGTCATCTAGATGGTTGAGTAGCAGAGTCAATCAGGCCTTCAGTGTAGATCATCTAAGTTCAAATTTCATGTTCTTTCCACTATACCACAGCTACCTGATTATAATGTGGCTGACTACCTATTAAATGGATAATCCTTTAGGGCCATTGAATTCTCATTTGGGAATATCTCAGGGTATTAAAAGAAATTCCAGATATCACCTCAGAATCTTAATAATATTTAAACAAGGAAAATGCACAAGGGTACAAGGAGACTGCAAATGGCCAAAAGTAATCCCATTTTTCCAAAAACAGATTTAGTTAAACCACACAAAATTTAATATTTGCAAGGTGTACATCAATCCACAGCAAAATTCTTTAAGGGATTTTTAAACAAATATTTTCCAAGCTCTGAGAATGAGAAGCAGTGATAACCATGAGTCAGCATTGGTTCACAAAAAGATGAGTCATTCAAAATAAATTGAATTTTTTTAAAATTAGGACTATAAGATTAGCAGGTGAGAGAAATGTTCTAGACATAAAGTGTCTTAATTTCAGCAAGATACTTTTCAGAGTCTCCCCTTGTATTCTTTGTGGACAAGATGGAAAAAGTAGGTTGAATAATGGAAAGGGAAAGAACAAAAATAAAAGAAATGGACCATTGGGTAATTATAATAACCAATGTTGATTCTGAAGAAAAGATGAGAAAATGTATCTCCATTCCTCTTTCTTGGCAAAGAAAAACCACCATGGAGGGAGTAGAGCAATGTTTACTGCTCTGAATTCAAATCCCATCAGACTTGGTTAATGTATTGGTCAGCCTTAATGACTTGTTTTCTGCTCTCTCTGTCTCTCTGTCTCTCTGTCTCTGTCTCTGTCTGTCTCTTTGTCTCTGTCTCTGTCTGTCTCTGTCTGTTTCTCTGTTTCTGTCTCTGTCTCTCTCTGTCTCTCTCTTTCCCTCTCTCTGTCTTTTTTTATTCTTGTTGCAAGATATGATTCTTTGAGTTGAGAAGGGGAAGAAAATTTTTTTAAGCAATTGAGATAATATGGAGGAAACGAGTAATATTTAAAATTAAAAAAAAAAAGAAGTTTAGATGACAGTACATTTAATTGACTGTCTTCCAGAGCCTGAGGTCATTGGCAACATCAGAATAGGGCTACACTTAAAACCTACAGTTTGGACTAAACAATCTGTTCCATCCTTTCCAATTTTAAAACCAGTTAAAAATCATACAAAGAAAGAGCCTATAAATATGAAATATTTATGGTAGCATTTTTATTAGCAAAAACAAAAAAGTTAGAGAGTCCACCTCAAATGTTCATAGGGACTATTTGTGTCTGATCTGTGGCAGAGCTTTCCCAGCTTATTTTGGTCTGATCAATCACACACATTATAAACTTGATTCTAAAATAGTTTTGGTCCTCTGTAAGAATGAAAGACGACAAACAACTAATCAACCAATTTTAAATATCATGCTATAATATCCAAATATTCTCTCCCACTGATAATCAAATGAGACACCAAAAACTGCTGTCTCATTTCTGCCTTCAATACTCATCAATCTAGTAACTATTCTTAAATGCTTCCCCCACCTATTACTTTTATAAGGTACTGAAAATACTCAAAGTTCAATGTTCATAGATATCTCTAGTATCCTGGATTGCTTGTATTAGTTAATTATTAGTAACGATTTTATCAGCTTCGGATCTTTTTGGTTTAGGAACATGTTTTGAAACATGTAGTAGTAGCACATATTTTTAGCTATCTTCAGATATTCTTTTTTTTTAATTATTGTTACATTTGTTTTTGAGATATCAGAAACACTCCAACCAGGATATGCTGAGCCCATTACGAAATACATTCTCAGAAAAAATATTAAATAAGATGATCTAAAATAATGGTTGTATCACTTTTCACTTCTATACTTTGCCATTTGTTAACAGAAAGAATTCTTTCTGTTTTATACTTTGCTCTTAATAATTTGGTACTCAGATTTTCTATTTATATTTGATCTGAATTTTATTAATATTCATTATTGTTTTAATTTAAATTATTATAGTAATCATGAATTTGAGGTTTCTGGTTCTTAATTCTTCATTCTGCCATTCATTCTTCATACAGGTTTTTCCATATTTCTATGAATTTCTCATATTTGTTATTCTTTGTGGCACAAAAATATTTCATTATGTTAGTATGCCACATTTGTTTAATAGTTCCTTAATATGATCTGTTTCTAGCTTTCACTATTACAAATTGTGCTGCTCTGAATAGTTTTATACATATAGATCTTTTCTTCTTGTCAGTAACATCCTTGGAATATGAACCTAGTAGGGAGATCGCTGAATTTTTTATAAAGAATTTAGTGATATTTCTTGTAGAATTTGAAATTGTTTTCCAGAACGGTTAACACTTTCCACAGATACACTCACAATGGGTCTATTTTTCCAGAGTCTGAATTCCACAATAAGTTTTGCCAACCTGCTGAGTGTGAAGTAATACTGGAAGTTTTAATTTACATTTCTCTGATGAGTGATTTTTTTCTTTTTTTCTTTTTTTTTGCTTTTTGCTGAGGCAATTGGGTTAAGTGACTTACCCAGGGTCACACAGCTAGGAAGTGTCTGAGGCCAGATTTGAACTCAGGTCCTCCTGACTTCAGGGCTGGTGCTCTAACCACTGCACCACCTAGCTGCCCCAATTTTTTCTTTTTCAATAACTTTTTGTTTTTCAAAATACATGCAAATATAATTTTCAATATTCACCCTTGCAAAACCTTGTGTTCCAAATTTTTCTCCTTCTCTCTCCTTCCCCCCCACCCAAATAGCCAATAATCCTATATAAATTAAGTGTATGCAATTCTTTTTTTTTATTAAAGCTTTTTATTTGTGAAACCTATGTATGGATAATTTTTCAATATTGACCCTTGCAAAGCTTTCTGTTACAAATTTTTCCTTCCTTCCCCTCATCCCCTCCCCTAGATGGCAGGAAATCTAATACATGTTAATTATGTTAAAATACTTGACAAATTGAATATGTGTATACATATTTATACAGTTATCTTGCTGTACAAGAAAAATTGGATCTACAAGAAAAAAAATCTGAGAAGGGAAACATAATGCAAGCAAACATCAATAGAGAGCATGAAAATGTTATGTTGTGGTCCACACTTAGATCCCACAGGCCTCTCCCTGGGTGTATATGGTTTTCTTCATCACTGAACAACTGGAACTAGTTTGAAACATCTCATTGTTGAAGAGAACCATGTCCTTCAGAATTGATCATCATATAGACTTGTTGTTGCCATGTATACTGATCTCCTGGCTCTGCTCATTTCACTTAGCATCAGTTCATGCAAGTAAGTCTCTAAAGACTTTATTGCCTTAAAGTTGGGCAAAGTAATTCCTAATTATTGCTCTAATTTCCTCTTCATTGGTGGAAAGTTCTCCCTTTTCATTTTTGAGATTAACAAAGTCTCTCTAGGCTTCTCTGAAATCATCCTGCTGGTCATTTCTTATAGAACAATAATATTCCATAATATTCGTATACCATAATTTATTCAGCCCATCCAGGATGATGGGCATCCCCATCAATTGGAGAATGACTGAATAAATTATGGTATATGAATCTAGGGGAGGGGGTGGGAAGAAGGAGGGGAAAATTTGGAACACAAGGCTATGCAAGGATTAATGTTGAAAAATTATCCATGCATATGTTTTAAAAATGAAAAGCTTTAATAATAATAAAAAAATATAATCCTGCCTTCAAAAATATTTAGCCAGGGTACCTATTCCTGGTAGTATTCTCAAAAATAAAACAATCTCCCAAAAGAGTGAATCATAAATGTCTAGGAGTATATACTCTGATTACAAATAAATCCTAACAACTCAAAAAAAAAAAAATTAAAAGCTTTTTCCCCCATGTTTGTTGTCCTAAGTTTTATCAAAAAAAACAAAAACCAAAAACAAACAAACAAAAAAAAAAACCTAATCTGCTGAATGTGTTTATTTATTGATCATGTTTATTTCATCTATTCAACTGACTAAAGTTCTTAGAACTTTTTAAACCAGTATGGTGGCTCAGTGGATAGAGAACCAGTCCTGGAGTCAGGAAGACCTAAATGCAAATTCGACCTTAGACATGTGATAGTAGGTACTAGCTATGTGATATCAAGTAGCAAAAGACTTATTAACCTTCTTTGCCTCAATTTCCCCATCTGTAAAGTGAGCTGTAGAAGGAAATAGCAAACCACACTAGTATCTTTGCCAAGAAAACCTCAAATGGGGTCATGAAGAATTCTTCATGAGTGAGCAACAACATGAAATAGTTTAGATAATTAATACTTTGTACCACATGAGATCTTAAACAGGGTGATTTATCTACAGGTGTGAATTAATCTTCATAGCTAATATAATCTCCATTTTTGCAATTCATGTTTCAAAGTGCATTTTGTAGGATACATTTGAACTTCAATGAATTGTGATTTAAATACTCTGAAGCAAATGATGGTTCTTGCTATAAAAAGTCCAATGAAGTATGTTTAAAAAGGAAAAGGATGGGAAGAACTGCCTTTGTTTTGTAATGAAGAAAGTAGAGATTGGACTAGAGTGGAAAGAGACTTGTGGCATTTAGGAGACTGTCATAATGCAGGCAACAGATTACAAAAGCCCTGAGCTAAAATGGTAGCTGTGTAAGTAAAGAGAACCCTAAGCCATAACTCTAACCATAAATTCAAGAGTAGGAGAGAAGTTAGGTAACTTGACCAGGATCACAAAGCTAGTAAATACCTGCATTGGGATTCAAACTCAGATCTTTTCAACTGGAAGTCCAGCTTAACCACAGCAATCATCTAACTACCTCAATCTTTCAACCAAAGTCAGGTCTATTACTAGAATATTGTCTAATTAGTAATCCCAATTAAATGTTTTTTGGTTTATTTTTTTAAACCTATTTGTTGCATTGCGGAGTGAAGCATACTTTTTTCATTTTCACTATTTTTCTTGGTTTGTGTGTGTGTGAGAATTTTCTTTTAGAACATTACTAATGTGGAAATGTTTTGCATGATATCACATTTGAAGAGATTAGGAAGGAGTGAAAGAGAAGGAAAGAATTCGGTACTCAAAATTTTTTTTAACTAAATGCTAAAATTTTAAAAATGTATTTGGGAAATATTTAATAAAATAAAATATTTTAAAATAAAATGTATTTGCAGGGTTGTATTTCTTTTCATGTATATTAAATCCACATGTATATATATAGAAACATACATGCATAAATATATATCATATGTTTATAAACTGTGCATTTACAACTTATTTTTATTCAGATTCTTCCCCTCTATCATTCCTCCCATTCCCAGCATTTAGCTTCAGGGTAGGCAGGGTAGGCTAGTGTATGGAATGGCACCATATTGATCATCAGACCTTGTGGGTTTAAGTTTTTTTCCTTCTGCTCTAAGCCTCAGTTCCACTACCTGAAAAACAGAACTGATAATTAATGCAGGTGGTAGCTCTCAAAGTTAGCTGTCACCATTGCTTCTGCTGCCCCATCACCAAGAGATATTCTAGGTATTTTGCTGTTATAAAGGGCTTATAGAATTGTCATATCATATTCCTTGTTTATTACAGAATGGGAACTAGACTTGTTATTTCACTGGTATAGGAAGTTGTTACATGAGGAAGATTTGAATCCTTGTCTTTCTAGTTTTAATGCCTGTTTGATATCCACTATGTGAGTGCAGTGTCAGTGGGGCAGGGATGCTGCTGGTTGTGGGCACTTGCACGAAGGGGGAGCTCTTGGTTTAAAAAAGAGTTCCTGGTCACAGGAGAGAGCTGAAGTGAAGCTAGAGGCGCCATCCCTCCCCAACCCCACCATTAGAAGTGCTTACACTAATACCTCTTTTTTTTTTTTTTGCTTTTTGCTGAGGCAATTGGGGTTAAGTGACTTGCCCAGGGTCACACAGCTAGAAATTGTCTGAAGCCAGATTTGAACTCAGGTCCTCCTGACTTCAGGGCTGGTGCTCTATCCACTGTGCCACCTAGCTGCCCCAATACCTCTTTTTTTTTTAAAGTTTTTTATTTTTAAAACATGCACAGATAATTTTTCAACATTGGCCCTTGCATAGCCTTGTGTTTCAGATTTTTCTCTTCCTTCCTCCCATCCTCTCCCCTAAATGGCAAGCAATCCAATATATGTTATACATGTTAAAATATATGTTAAATCCAATATGTAACACCTCTTTTTTTAGAAAAAATGAATCAAC
This sequence comes from Myrmecobius fasciatus, assembly GCA_023553655.1. Lineage (NCBI taxonomy): Eukaryota > Metazoa > Chordata > Mammalia > Dasyuromorphia > Myrmecobiidae > Myrmecobius > Myrmecobius fasciatus. Next base: position 33,037 of record JAJPUD010010378.1, read on the forward strand.
AAAGAAGAAAGAACCCCATCATATAAAGTTACTATGGGAACAGGGAAGACAGGGTTTCATCTTCAGAGAACACTGAAGTAAAAAGAGCTTCTTTTACCCAAAGGCCAACATGAAATGGCTCCCTGCCCAGAGAGAATTTATAGAAGAACTCAAAAAAAAAAGAATTTAAAAATCATATGAGAGACATTAAGGAAAAAATAAAAAATAAAAATAAAAACCATCCAAGAAAAACAAGAAGATTATGAGAAAAAAAAAAGTTAACCAACTGGAAAAGGAAATGCAGAGTCTCACAGATGGAAATTTGAAAATTAGAATTGGGCAAAGAGAAGCCAGTGAAACTATGAGAGACTAAGAAATAACAAAACAGATTATAAAGATGAAAAAAATGTGAAATACAAGATCTGAAGAACAGATCAAGAAAAGAAAATGTAAGAATAATTAAACTACCTGAAAGTTGTGACCAAAAGTAGAATCTTGACACAATAATGTGGGAAATAATCCAAGAAAATTGTCCTGGAGTGATAGAACATGAGGTGAAAGTAGAAATAGGAAAAAAAAAATCCACCAATCACCACTACAATGAGATCCTTTGTGGAAAACACATAGGAACATTATTGCCAAGTTTCAAAACCCCCAGATCAAAGAGAAAAATTTTCAAGAAACAAGAAACAATTCAAATATACTGGAGCTACACTTAGAATTGTACAGGACTCATCAGCAGCCACAATAAAATCCTGGAATCATATCTACCACCAATCAAAAGAATGAGGCTTGCAACCCAAAAAAAAAAAACAAAAAAAAAAAAAAAATACCCCACATCTATCAAAATTATCTGAAATTTTGAATTAGAAAAAAAAGACATTCAATGAACTTGCAGATTTTTAGGACTTTCTATCAACCAAGCCCAAACTTAATAGAAAATTTAATATATAAAATCCAATAACAAAGATCAATTTCAAGGAAGTCAACATGGACAAATTGTTTATGGTTTTTTTTTTTACATGGGAAATGTATAACATATGTTTAAGATTAACATCAACAATATGGTAGTTCAAAAGAAAGATTGGGATAGAGTTAAAGTAAAAATAGTAATAATGTTATACAAATGAGGTGTAGAGGAAGAATAGATATGGAGGCATTTCAGGGGAGGGCTCATAGTTCTGAAAACTTACTCACATTGGGAATGAGTTCAATAAGCAACACTACATACATACTATGAAGGGTATAGCACTCTCCAAAATTTATGAAGAAATAAGAGGGAAGGAATGGGCCGACAGGGAAGCAAAGGGTAGGGGAAAAAGACAAGTAAGAAATTCATGGGTGGGAGGAGGTTAAATAATAGCAAGACAAGTTAGGAACAAAATTAAAGCAAAGACTCAGCAGGGAAAGGAAAGATGTGTGTGTGTGTGTGTGTGTATGTAAGTATGTGCGTGTGTATATATTTACATCTGTATACATAAATATATCCTTTCTTAATTATAGTCTGCTTGGGGAGGGAGATGAACGAGAAAAAAAGAATAAAATAAAGGTGTGCAGTAGAAAACAAAAGAACAAATCACAAGGAAGTAAAGAAAAGATGGGCACTCATGAATATAATTCTTCTACTAATATATACATATATATACGTGTGTGTGTATATATATATATTCATATAGATTCAAAATATAGGACAACAAATTACAGTTCAAGAAAGTGTATGCATATATGTATATATATATATATTACAGTTCAAGAAAGTGTATGTATATATGTATGTACATATATACATACACTTTCTTGAACTGTAATTTGTTGTCCTATATTTTGAATCCTTCCTAATGTTCTGTTGGGCACTTGACAATGTTTTCTTTTGGTCTGTTTTATTTTATTCTATATTCTTTTTCTGTTTTTCTTTTTTCTTATTCTGTTTTTTTAATAAAATAAATAAAAAGAGAAAAATAAAATTTGATAATTTTAATAATAATAAATAATTATTTAATAAACAAATGTTTAAAAAGATCTTTTCTAACCTGTAACAGATGAATAATTTGACCTTTAAAGAAGAAGAGGCCCTCTCTCCAACAATCTTATGAATAGGAGGAAAGATTTCTAGAAAGGAATTCATTTATTTACAGAGGAGCTATATTCATGGCAAATATAACCCCACTTGTGCAATTCAGGATTTGAAATGCATTCTATGGTATGTATTTGAGCTTGGGTAAATTGGTTTGAGCATTTGGCAGAAAATGATTGTTTTTTTTTTCCATGAAAAGTCCAAGAAATTAAGTTTAAAAGAGAAGAGGTAAGGCCAGAACAGAACTATCTTTGAGTTTAATGGGTACAAGCAAATATGATAGAGGAGATAAATAGGGTTTACACTAGAATGGGCATGTGTACTCTCATCTAAATATTTCACTGAATGTGGAAACTGTGAAATATAATCATAACTAATATAAGATGAGGTATACAAAATGATGATATATTTTAAGAAATTCAAATAATAACAAAGAAATCAGAACCCAAACATTTTAAAGTACTACAGAAGGTAGAATTCAGAAAAATGTTTTAAATTTTATATATATATATATACATATATATATATATATGTATATATATATATATATATAAATCATCTGATCTTGTTGCTTTCTCAAAATTTTCCACTCCAGCTAGTTTCATTTCAGCCAATTCAATTCAGACCATCATACCTAAAATCAAACTCAGAATAATATAAATTAAAGCCCCACAAGATTTTACCTCAAATAACAATGTTTCACTAATTATAGCTCAGGGCTTGATACAGTTATTATTACTCTTATGTTGTTGCAAAAAATTAGTTAGCAATGAAAGTTTACCAGAAAACACACACACACACATAATTTTCATTTGACATTTTTACTTCTTCTTTTTATTCTACTTTATCAATTTAAACTTATCCTGATATAAAAATCAATCATTAGAAATTAGAAAAAGAATTGAAATTGGAATTCCACATAGTAAACATTGTTTACTCAAATTGTTCACTCAAAAAAAATACAGAAAAAACATTCACTGCAACCTCCAGATTAATAGATATCCTTTTCTTAAGGTATTATAAACTAAACCGTTATGAAAAATTAAATCCCTCAAAATTGAGTTTATTAAGATTAAGTTGGTTCAAGATATAACTTCAGCAGAGCCAAGATAGGAGAGAAAAGGTTCATTTGAGCTAGCTCTAAAACTCCTCTGAACACCTTTAAATAATGCTATGAAACAATTCTCGAAGTGCCAGGATCCACAAAAGGACAAGGTGAAATAATTTTCCAGCCAAAGACAACTTAGAAGTCAGCAAGAAAGGTCTATCCTACCAGTACAAGAGTGGAGAACAATCTAGCACAATTATGGCCCTAATAAACCAGGAGCAGACCCTGGGAATCACTGAATCAGAAGTAGCAGCTACTACTGGAATTATCAGTCCACAGATTGTAAGGAGGCTGAACAACTGATGAAAAGGAGATGATAGGGGTCTCTCTGATGCTTATGGTCACAGCTATACAAAACCTCTGCAGCTTGGGACGGTGCACCCTCCACCGTGGAAGCAGAGCCCTACTTTAACAAAGAGTTAAAAGTGATGAAAAAGAACAAACAAAAGAAAAATATTCTGACCATAGAAAGTTACCATCTGACAAGGAAGATCAAAGCACACACTGTTCCAAGCTTCAGGGTTTTTGTGCAGCTATTTTCAGAGATGCTTCCAGGAACATGTAAGTTTTCATTTTTTCAAGAAGTATATTTACTACTCTCCTGGCCTGTGCTCTGTTCTGTGAATGATTTTCTACCCTGAAATTGTGATGAGGGTCCCTGCTTCTCTGTGACTTCTAGCTCCAGTGTTCTAGTGCTCCTCCTCACCCAGAGTGATACCCAGGACCAAGATCCACATCTGAGGATGGGAAAAGCTACAGAATTACTGTGCCCTACACCCTAGAAGCAGAGACCCATTTTAATAACAAGTTAAAATTTAGAAAATAGATTGGAAAAATGAGCAACAGAAAAAAAATTCTGACCATAGAAATTCCCTATAGTGACAAGGAAGGTCAAAACACACACTCAGAAGAAGATAAAAAAGGCAAAGCTTCAACATCCAAAGGCTTCAAGAAAAATATGAATTGGTCTCACCCCATGGAAGAGCTCAAAAAGGATTTTGAAAATCAAGTAAGAGAGGTAGAAGAAAAAATTGGAAAAAAAATGAGAGCTTTTCTCTGCTATAAATATTTCTGTACATATAAGTCCTTTCCCCTTTTGTTTTTTATCTTTTTTGGGAAAGCTTAGTAATAGCTTGGTAAATGAGACACAAAAAATACTGCAGAAAATAACAACTTAAAAAACAGAATAGGCCAAATGGTAAAAGAGGCACAAAAATTCACTGAAGAAATAAACTTAAAAAGTAGTTAGCCAATTGTAAAAGAAGGTATAAAAGCTAACTGAAGAAAATAATTCCTTAAAAATTAGAACTGAGAAAATGGAAGCTGATGTCTTTATGAGAATTTAAGAAACAATAAAACAAAACCCAAAGAATGAAAAAAGTAGGAAACAATGTAAAATATCTCATTGAACAAACAACTGATCCAAAAAAACTGGAAAATAGATCCAGGAGAGATAATTTTAAAATTATTGGACTACCTGAAAGCTATGCTTTAAAAAAAGAGCCTAGACATCATCTTTCAAGAAATTATCAAGGAAAATTGCTCTGACATTCTAGAACCAGAGGGCAAAATAGAAATTGAAGGAATCTATGAGTCACCTCCTGAGAGAGATTCCAAAAGGAAAAGACCAAGGAATTCTAGAGCCAATTTCTAGAGCTCCCAGGTGAAAGAGGGAATATTGTAAATAGCCACAAAGAAATAATTCAAGCATTGTGGAACCACAGTGAGAATAACACAAGATTTAGAAGCTTCTAAATTAAACGATCAGAGGGCTTGAAATATATTCCAGAGGGCAAAGGAATTACGATTATAACCAAGAATCACCTTAGCAAAACTGAGTATAATCTTTCATGAGAAAAATGGATAATCAATGAAATAAAGGACTTTCAAGTATTCTTGATGAAAAGAACATAGCTGAAAAGGAAATTTGACTTTCAAATACAAGACTCAAGAAAAATAAAAAAAAGATAAACAGGAAAGAGAAATAATAAGGAACTTAATAAGGTTAAATTGTTTACATTCCTATATGGGAAGATGATACTTGTAACTCATAAAAGCTTTTTTATTATTAGGGCAATTGGGACTATATATAAGATATAGATATATACAAATATATCTATATCTACAGATATAGGTAGAAATATACATATGTATATATATATATATATGTATACATATAGAGAGAGGGGGGAGGGAGAGAGAGAGAGGGTGGGGAGAGGGTGGGCACAAGTATGAATTGAATATAAAGGGATAATATCTTAAAAAATAAAATTAAGGAGTGATAAAGAAAAATGCACTTGGATGAAGGAAAAGAGAAGAGTAGAATGGAATAGATTATCTCAAATAAAAGAGGCAAGAAAAAGTTTTATGGTGGAGGGGGAGAAGGAAAGGGAAGGGGAGTAAGTAAACCTTACTCTTATCAGAATTGGCTCAAAGAGGGAATAACATATACACTCAATTGGGTGCAGAAATCTATCTTACTCTATAGGAAAGAGGAAAAAGATAAGAGAAGGATATGGAAGGGGTGATAGGAGTGAGTCAAATGTATAAACATAAGAGCCATTCCCCAATGATAAATGATCAAGAGATATAAACAATTTTCAGGTGAAGCAATCAAAGATTTCTATAGCCATAAGATTGGAGAAATGAAATTGAAAAAATTCTGGGGAACTAATACTACCTATTAAATTGGCTAATAGGGCAGAAAAGGAGAATAACAAATATTTTATGGGATGTGAGAAAAATTAATGCATTGTTGGTGGAGTTGTGAACTGAGTCAACCATTCTGTAGAGCAATTTGGAACTATGCTTAAAGAATTATTAAATCATAATATGCTTTGACCTAGCAGTGCCAGTATTAGGTCTGTATCCCAAAAAAGATAAAAAACAAAAGGGGAAAGGACTTATATGTACAGAAATATTTATAGCAGCTCTTTTTTGGTGGTAGGGAAATAGAAATTGGGGGGATGCTCATTAATTGAGGAATGGCTAAAAATTGTGCTATGTGATTATGATGGAATACAATTTTTCTATAGGAAATGATGAGCAGGATGCTCTCAAGAAAAACCTGAAAAGATTTCCATGCACTGATCCACAGTGATGTAATATATACAAAGTGATATAATATGTACAAAGTAACAACAATATTTTAAGATAGTTGGCTGCGAATGACTTAGCTACACAATGATTTGAGACAACTCTGAAGGACTTATGATGAAAAATTCTATTCATCCCCAGACAAAGAATTGATGGTGCCTAAATACAGATTGAAGTATACTTTTTTGCTTTCTTTATTTTTCTTGAGATTTTTTTTTTGATCTAAGCTTTCTTTCACAGCGTAACTAGTATGGAAATATGTATTGCATGGCAATCATTTAGAAAGTTGTGTGTATAAAGTACATTTCATTAAGACAAGCAGCATTATACTCCATAAAGGTGGGAGTGGGTGGTGATGGATGTTACTACTTCTCCCTGTAGATTGAGAAACAGAGGTGAGGAGTGGTAATAAATTGGAATATCCTGATTGGAAATTATATCTCATCACATAAGACATGAATTTCACATTAAAATTACTAAGAAATACAATATAAGGCTCTATTGGTTTAAATTTGCCATTGCTATTGTTAAGTCACCTCAAAGTATGCTAGGCTAAATATTATAAGCTATGTGTAAAAATTCTTTACTTTACATCTAGAGGGAGGGTCAAGAAGGAATTATGGTTTTTGACATAGGCAAAAGATGCCAAGGAGCTCAGTCTCACTCTGACAGGTTGTGATCTCAATTCTTCAATCCAAGTTCCTGAGAATTTTAACAAGGGTTATAATAACAAGGGTTATATATATAATTTTAACCTGAAGCACACACTCAGGGAACATAGAGATCTAATACAATGATTCCTAATTTGCATGATATAAGAAAACACCTAAGACATATAGAAGTCATATCTAAACCCTAACATATAATTTTCTAAACTAGGGAGCTGAGAATGAGGTAATCACTTTAACCAACATTTGTATAGTATCTGATGTATAATGTCAAGGCATCTTGTGTTAAGCCTTTACAAAAAACTATTTCTCAAAAGCACCCTAAGAGGCTGGTGGACTTAAAATACATTTACTTACCTTCATTTGTAACAGACAAGTCTCCTCTAAGATAACTGATTCTAATTTTTTTTAATTAAAGTTTTTTATTTACAGAACATATGAGTGATTTTTCTACATTGACCTTTGCAAAATTTTTTTGTTCCAAATTTTTCCCCTCCTTCCCTCCACCCCCATCCCTAGATGACAGGTAGTCTAATACATGTTAAATATGTTAAATTATATGACAAATCCAATATTTGTATACATATCTATACAATAAGATAACTGATTCTAAGGAATTTTTTTCCCTTAAAACAAAACAGGTGTTTCTCATTTTATCCTTACTAATGAATAGATGTATATCTTTGTCCCACAAATTTCTTCATATTTTTCCTGTTATTCCCTTATCATTCTTTTGTTTGTTTTTCCTAGTAAATTTATTTATTTTAATATATATTGTTTTATGAATAATGTTGGGAGAGAAAAATCAGAGCAAAAGGGAAAAATCATAGGAGAGGGAAAAAAAACAGAAAAAAGAAATGAAGATGGCATATATTGATTTACGTTCAGTGTCCTTTGTTCTTTTTCTGGATGTAGATGACATTTTCTGTCTAAAGTCTATTGGAATTGCTTTGGATTACAGAACCACTGAGAAGAACCAAGTCTTTCATAGTTGATCATCATACATTCTTGCTGTTATTATGTACAATGTATTCCTGATTCCATTTGTTTCGCTCAGTATCAGTTCACATAAATCTTTCCAGACCTTTCTAAAATTAGCTTATCATTTTTTATAGAACAATAATATTCCATTATTTTCATATACCACAACTTGTTCAGCCATTCCCCAACTGATGGACATCTACTCATTTTCCATTTCTTTGCTACCACAAAAAGAGCTGCTTCAAACATTTTTGCACATATGAGTCCTTTTCCCTCCTTTATGATTTCTTTGGGATACAAGCCCAGTAAAAACACTGCCGGATCATCAAAGGGTATACTCAATTTTATAGCCCTTTGGGCACAGTTCCAAATTGCTCTCCAGAATGGTTGGATCATTTCACAATTCCACCAACAATGCATTAGTGTTCCCTTATTATTCTGAGATATTCAAGGACACTAGTATATTTACTATTAAATGTTTGACAAGTTGAAGAACCTGTATCTCATTATCTTAAATCAGTCTAAACAGCTTCCTTTTTTCACAAATTGGTAAGGTTCACCTTGTAATTTTTTTTACCCTTAACGAGTTTCCTAGTAAGCGTGGTTCTCAAACTTTTGTTCTCAGTCTCTTTATACTATTAAAAACTATTGAGGATCTGTCCCAAAAGCTTTTGTTTATGTGGGTCATATTTATATATATTTACCTTATTAGAAATAAAAACCCTTTGAAAGGGCTTCAGAGATCCCAGGATTCTCTGGACCATATTTTGAGTACTGACCTAGTAGATTAAGAAGTTAAGGTTCCATGACTCTTAGGACAGTGTGACTAGAGGGCAGAGATAGAAATTAAATCCCTCCTCTTTTTAATTTTCTCATCTGTAAAAATCAGTGAATTAGAGTCAATACACTCGGAAATGCCTTCCAGTTCTATGAATTTAGGAACCTTTCCAATGACAACTACCTCTCCTGGCCAAAAATAGATTAAAAATTATTAATCAAGGTGAGGAGTTGGATGGTGAGAGAACTTGAAAGGAAGAAGATATTTTGGCCAGCACACTGGATCAGGTTGTGTTTGTGCTATTCCTAATCCACTGGAACTAGGCTTTTATGCAATAAACTTGGCTTGTTAAATTAGAGCTAATTCCAGACACAATTCAGGTTAGTCTATAAATTTACCCCAGTATTGGTTTTGAGAAATAGTGGAGAGAAGGGACTGGCATGGCTGTGGTCCATGGAGTGGTAAAGTCAGACACAACTGAATAACTGAACAACTCTGTTGTGGATGTGGTGGTGGTGGGGATATGACACAGGTTGGAGAAATGACAAAATTTCTACCCTGCTTGCTTCCAAAAAGGATATGAGGCAAATTACATTTGATAATATAATTCTGTGGTTTGGGACTTTATAGGAAGATGGCTGCTCACCTTCATTATGAGAAACAGTGAATAACAGTTTAAAAAAAAGAGTTGGAGTAATAAAGTAGATGTACAGATTAGTGTAATAACCAATTTTGATTCCATAGTTCTTATGATTAAACAGATTTCCCCCTTTTCAAAAGGGGAAGTCATTGAAGAACATGGCAAATACTGAACTGAATCTGACTTTGCCTAATCCTAATGGAGGTGCTGATGAGGTTATGGGGTATAGATTCTTCCTATACTGGGTCATCAAAATGATGGGGTAACCCACTAAAATGATGGGGCATGGAATAATGATACCTCAAAAATATATTAGCATTATAGGCTGGTGTTATGGATTGTTTCAAAAGAATTTATAGATTTAGAATTCCAAAATTAAAGGGCAAAGATTTTATTATACCCCTAAGAGCAGGCTAAATCCATAAGGATTTTTCACAAGGAAAGGGGTTTTAGTAATTAACAAGTGGCCTAAGATACCATTAAGGAGGAAACTGCTATTAGGGGAAACTGCCATTAAAGCATAGCAAGTTTGGGCAAACTGTAAAAAGGAGTTAGGGTCCTAAAAGGGGTTAGTGGGAGCTTATCTTTTGAGTAGATGTTTTATAAGGGAAAAATATCCTCTGAGGTTGACATTACAACTTGGCTTTCTGAATGGGCACAGGTTTTGTCAACAGAAAGAATTCAGCTAAGAACTCTTTTCCTGGAATGGGACTATAATAAAGGTCCACTTGAAGAAAAGGCTTATTAATTGAAATCATAAAGTCCACTTATAATCCTATCAATGCTTCTCCCTCCTAGTTTCTGGGACATCTGGGCTTCCAGAAGTTTACAGTAAGTCATGATCAATGCCCACTAGTTACCAAGGACCTCATCATAAAGATGGCTATCCTGCAGCATTAGAGGCAATAGATTATTCACTTTTACCAACCTGGCTTATTCACTGGTTCCCTATGTAGATCATCCCCTCAACCTTATGGAGAATTTGCCTATTCTGCCAACCAAAAGTCTTTCTCTTTTTCAGAGCCCAATTGAAATCTCACTTCTTCTATGAAATCTTTTACGGCTATAATAGCCATAAAATCTCCATTCCCTCATTAAACAAATCTAAAATTCAATTTAATAAGAATAAGGGTGAAGCCCTATAGTTGGGTAAAAAGGTATCTAGTGCATACAAAATGGAGATATGGTTAGATAATATTTTATGTGAAAAAGAGATAGCCATTTTAGTGGACAATAAACTCCATATGTCAGCAGAAGTTTGACATGGTAGTCCAAAAAAGCTAGTCGTCTAAGGCTACATTAATAAAAACACTGAACAGAATAAAGCAGAACAATATGTGCCAATTTCAGCAGAAGACATTGTAGTAAGATCAAAAACAAAGGCAAAAATGAAACCATTTACTGCTCTCAGAAAGGTACATAAACATGTGGAAATAAACGTGTACACATGTAAATAAACATGTATACAGATAAGTAAACAATCCATTTGAAAGGAGAATGGAAATATTGGAAGAGATTTCACAGAAAAGGTGGCGCCTAAGTTGACCCTTGAAGGAAGCTAGTATTCTGAGAAAAAGAATGGCATTCTAGAAATATGGGTCCACTTGGACAAATATACAGAGGCAAAAAATGCAATAGAAATCTGAAGGAATAAAAGGCACATTGTGAAGTTTGTTTCCTGTTTGTTCATAAAATATGGGTGTTGGACTGGCTGACCTTTGAAGAAAAGGGAGCAAGCATTTATGTAGTGCCTTATGTATGCCAATTACTTTTCATATTTTGTTGCAAAATAAGTTGTTATCCCCATTTTTCTTTTCAATTCTTTCTCCCTCTTAAAAATATGCTTATTTATAATATACATTGCTTTATGAATCATGTTGGGAGAGAAAAATCAGAACAAAAGGGGAAAACCATGGGAGAGAAAAAACAGAAAAAAAGTGAACATAGCATATGCTGATTTACATTCAATTTTTATAGTTCTTGTTCTGTCTTCTCCATTTAAAAATTATGTTTAATACGCATTGTTTTATGAATCACATAGGGAGAGGAAAATCAAAGGAAAAGGAAAAAAAACTATGGGAGAGGAAAAAAAGAAAAACCCAGAAAAAAGAAACGAAAATAGTATGTGCTGATTTATATTCACTCTCCATAGTTCTTTTTCTGGATGCAGATGGCATTTTCTGTCCAAAATCTTTTGGGATTAAATTGGGTCATCGAACCATTGAGAAGAATCAAATCTTTCATAGTTGATCATTGCATATTCTTGCTATTATTGTGTACAATGTATTCCTGGTTCTGCTTGTAAAAATTTTTCCCCAGCTTTGTACTTCCCTTTTAATCTTGTTTCTGCAAAACCTTTTTAATTTAATGTAATCAAAATTGTCCATTTTGCCTCTCATGTTCTCTAGTTCTTTGATCTTAAGCTTTTCCCTTCTCCAAAGATCTGATAAATTATGCCTTCCTCTCCTATTTTGTTTATAGTATCATTTATGCCCAAATCATGTACTCATTTTGACCTTACTTTGGTATGGGGTGTGAGATGTAGGTCTATGCTGAGTTTCTGACATTATTTTCCAGTTTCCTAGCAATTTTGTTAAAATGGTGAAGGCCTTGATTATTGTGCCATATATATCTAATGTATTCCACTGATCCACCACTCCATTTCTTAGCTAGTATTAAATGGTTTTGATGATTGTTACTTTATAATAGTTTTGTTTGATACTGCTAAGCCACCATCCTTTGGATTTTTTTTTTCATTAATTCCCTTGATAATTCTTGACTTTTTGTTCTTCCAGAATTATTTTCTATAAAGTAATTTTTTAGCAGTTTGATTGATATGGCACATTCCCATTTTTCAACTGAGGGAACTGAGATTAACTGGCTTGCCTCAGTATCCCACAGCTACTGAGGCTGGATTTGAACTCAGGTCTTCCTATCTCCAGAGCTAGCCCTCTATAGAGTGAGCTAACTACAGTTCTGTGATTCCCATGATTCTGGATCATAGCAAGGAAATGCAGGCCTGTGTCTTAGGAAGATTGGCAGTATGTGGATGACTAGACAGATGAGTTAAAGTCTACAATGACCTCTCTTTTCCAGTTTCATCATACGACTGAAAAAGCTCTTTCCAAATTTATCAATGATCTCAATTGCTAACTCCTGGTCTAGATAATCAGTTGGGATTGTTGGAGGATTGCTGTTCAGGCAGTGCTGAACCTGGGAATGGGTCAATGCTGTGTCAGACACTGGGGAAGGGAAATGATGGAACAAAAGCGAGTAAGACAAGAGGCCCAGAATCTTTAAAATTAGAAGTTACACAACTCAGAGCTAGAAGGAGCTGTAGAGATTGAGCCTGGAATTCTCCTATCCCACCAACCTTTTAGAGATGAGGAAATCCACACTCAGAGACATCAAATGATTTATAAATATTTATTATATTATATAATATTATAAATATTTATAAAAAGTCACACAGTTCCTGGTAAACAGTAGGCTCAGCCTTTTACCGGGTGGTGATTCCAAATCCAACACACTTTCCATGCTGCAGATGATTAAGTGAAACACGAAAATTTGCAGGGAGGAGAGATTACTTCTTACTGGTATGATTGAGGACAGAAGAAAAAGCTTTTCATTTAAAACTTGAAGGAAGGCTAGGAATTGGACATAATGAATAAAGGACAATGCATTCCAAAAAACCCCCAAAGGAATGAAAATAGGAAATGGTATAGTATGACAGACAAATATCTGGGCAAAATATGATCTCTGTCATCTAGGAGACTACACACATGAAACAAAAAAGGAAATCATATCACATAATATTAAGAGCATTAATTATAAGGCACAGTCAAATTATGTTTTGGAAGTTCAGAAAAGATTAGTGGAAATTGAAATAGTTAATGCCAAGGACCATTTTCCATACTTATCTCCCCCCAAAGCCTACATAGAGTGTAGGATACATAAAAGCCAATCAATAGTTCAAAAATCTAAAAGCCAAATTATTTTTTTTTAAAACTGGGCTAAACACAACATTCAAAATAAAAATTAAATAGACAACAATCTAACAGAAATGACAAGTTTTATTTCACAAAGATAAATCAAAGGTAAATCTTGAATTTAATTTTTTCAGCTTATAAATTATTCCCATTTACTGGGCAGACACGTCTGTCACCTCTGAGCACTATTCTGAGCTGGAAAGTGAAGCACCCACAGCAACAGCAGTGTTTCTGTCAAAGAAATCAGAGAGGCATGTTAATTCCCACCGCTCCGGGCAGCCCAGCCCCATTCCCACCTGCTCCTGCTCCTTGCCTCTAACCCCCCCCCTCCGGTGACCCAGACTGCAGACCAGGGTAGGGGATGAGGCTCTCTGGAGGCAGCGGCCTTCCTTCTAAGTTCCCTGTCTCTCAGGAGGAAGCTTTGTCCCCCATTCCGTCTCAGACCCTCAGCAGGGTGACGTCATCTCCCTGTCAGTATCTGCATGAGGGCGATAAGGGGTGTGTCCCACAATAAGACTTGTTGGCATTCCCCGCCTGAGTGACCCCTAACACTCCCGCCTCCCCCCCAGGCCCCGCCCCTACCGGAACTTCATGCGCGAGTCCCTGGTGCAGTGAGCAGAGCAGGGGAACTCTCTGGCACCTGAGCCCTCGAGGATCCTCGTCAGGTTTTTCTGTTATGCCGCCCCCTGGGGGAGAGAGGCAAGCACTATGTCATATGGCAGCCATGTCACCTCATGCCAGCTTCATTGAGTCAAGACCAACTGAAGCCCAAGCTCTGCAGCCCTCCCCCCTTCCTAGGTCATTGACAGCGGCTATGGAGCGGTGACCCGAGGCCAAGCACTGACATCCACCAATCAAGCAGCTCCCGCCCCCTGCTCACGCCTGCGCAGTAACCCTCCACCCAGCTTGCCTAACCAGTTCTGGTCACTTTCAGGAAACGCGGGTCTACAACTTTGTCCACAGAGGCAAAACTGGGGTCAGGCAAAGCACCCTACAGACAACAACTGGAAGCTTCGGCTTTGACACCTTATACGCTATATCGCTTAGCGAAAAATCATCCCTCGGGGCCTCATCTGTAAAATGGGGCCATAGTGACCAGCTGACCCACTCCACAGGGCAGCTCCGAAAGAAGTGTCACAAACCCCATATACACTGCAGGTGCCTCCACCTCCACTGCATAGTCCTCTATGTCTATGACTTTCTCCCAAAAGTTCCGAACCAAGGAACTTCATCAACCAAGAACCTGGAAGAGGCTGACCAGCTGGCCTAACGTTCACCCCAGCTGTGACAGTCTGTCGAGGCAACATTACAGGCCAGAGCCCCGGCCCTGCTCTATTCTCCCTCCCTGTGTCCAGATGGCATCTCCAAGGTCAGTAAGCCCCAGGCAGGTTTGTCTGGGCCCTTCACACCTTGCCCCCTCCTGTCATCTGGCCTTGGAGCTCAGCATGGTCCAACTCCCCTCCCCTCCCTGGGCCAGACGGCTGCCTTGGCCAGGTCCCCAAGCTAATGAAGAGGAGAGAGTCCATGAGAATACGGGCAGTGCCCTTCTACAGATAACAATGTGTGGCTGGGGAATAGTACATGCTCTTAAATCAGAAATTCTGGAGAATATAATTAAGTAAACCATACATGATGAATTTTAAAAAACTTAAGAGCACACTAAACCTACAAGAATATGAAAGATCAAAACAAGTTTAAGTCGAGACTCTAGGTCCTTGCAGTGTCTCAGGGTAAATCATTGTGGATGTCAATCACCACAATACTGAGTCAGCAATGTACACTGCTGTCTCTTAAAGCCAATTCATTTTTAAATGAATGATTAAGGTTATACAGTTACCAAGATCCATAACTGAGACTTTTATTATATCTTGTTAATTTTTTCTTATGGGACTTCATCAATGAAATTCATCAGTGAAAGCCAAAGAGGAAATAAATACTTATTTCCTATTAAACAATTCTGAATTATGCATCTTAGAAAAAAGGAAACTCTAGAACTTTTGCCAATAATATTATCTTGAACAGAAACAAGATCTTGTGTCTCACTGAATCCCAAGCCATAAATAACCAATTATACTTGTCTGGTTTTGGCTAAGATTGGTGAGAAGCATATAGCTCTAGATCTCTCTTTTCAAGAAACTGCTGTACTAATAGATTTTCTCTGGGTTATGTCTATTTTCCCAAATAAATATTATAATATGAATTATTGTTTTACCAGTCAGTTTCTAACACATAGTTTGAAATCTAGCTAACTGCTAAGGCTCAATGTTGCAGTGTAGATGCATAACATCATTGAACCTGATTCTTCCTTACCCACCTTTCTGTACTAAATTGATCTTTATCAGTAATAGTTTCTGAGCAATGTATAGAATGTTCACATATTTCAGTTAAATGTAATCTTTTCTAAATCTGTACTGAATCTCTAGAAGTCTTTATATCTGACTCTGGAGGGAAAAGTAAGGCAGGAGACCTTGCACAGCCCTCCATCATTCAAATCCAATTCACTTGCATGTCATGACATCACCTCTCCTATACTATGGCCTCTTCGAGAATAAACAATAATCAAAACAACTGAACATAACGAAGCTGGAATTTCAAGTCACAATTGAAACCACTTAATTATTTTCTCCACAAATTAACCAGTTGTGTCAACAGTTTTATTGTTAATCCTTATTAAAGAGTTTGCTGTTGAACTATTCCTAACTTTACTTTGCAGACAATGAATTTCAGACATAAATTTTCCCCATATTTCTATGTATTTACTCAAACCAAACTCTGTTACTCTATCATCACTAAAGTTCTCAGCAATTTTTAGTTTTGGGAAGCTGTGATTTAAAGATTGCACACAATTTTAAATTATTTGCTCTAAGCAAAAAGCAAGTAAGAATGCCTTTCTCTAAACTCAAATAGACAATAAACAGACTGCCTTTTCTGAATCACTAACCATTTTTGATGTTAAAGTTAAAGCCTTTACTTTAACTATTACATGTTCCATCTGCTCAGACTACAATCCCTTGCCTTGCATTATTCCAAAATTTTAAAAACTCTGATAACCACATACTTTCCTTCATCTTGCTTCTCCCACTTCCTCCTTCCCTCTCTTTCCCAATATCCTGATTCAAAGTTTCTTCTTCTGAGTACTTCACTTTGACCTTGGGAGCCCTTAAATAACTTCCAAAGCAAATCATCTATTTTGCTTCCAAGCCCCAATTCTATATAAAGTACTGGAAGCACCTGGAATAAATAATTCTTCTCGTGGATTTACTGGTTAAAAGCCAGAATTTAATGGTCACTGATCTTCAGGAATTGAGAAAACAATCCATGTAGTTGATGCTCCATTTGTATCTGTGTACTTTCCCCTGAGAGTTCAATCTTCCTTTCAAATACTATTTACTGGATCACCTCTCTATGTTCTTTACCTCCACTTACAGACTCATTGACTTGGACTTGACAAAATTTGACTGTTGAACTTGATCCTGACAATATTTCTAAAGGAATAATTCCACAATGTAGTCTATCCTTTTGGCACAGAATTTCTCCTAATATGCTGCTTCTCCTCCATAAAAAATCCATACCAAAAGAAAACTACTACGATTTCAAAAAATCCTTTCCACAAAAAGACAAACCTTGACTTCAGATATCCTCTCCCATCCTGGGATTTCTCCAATTCTAGTTCTCACTAGTTTACCCACTACCAGTATATTCTCTTCATTCCAAAATACCCCATCTGTGAAATTCTCAATCACTACAGGTCTGCTAATTGAGAATATTTCCCCTAAATATCATATTCTTCTTCTTTAAACAATGTTTGCTTTTCTGTATCTGCCTCCTTTCTCATCTACACTACATTTCAGTGTTACTGCTAGCAAATGGATAAATAAATAAATACCTGGCATTACCACAATCTTGTCTTTTGCCTGAAAAAAGAAAAAAGGCAAATTTAAACATTCTTCCTTTGCATATGATAATGAAACAGAGGATAGAAATATGAGTCAAAGCATATTTAGTTTCTTATGTTCAGGTTTGACATGTGATTTCAAATAGATCTGCCATATTTCTTTTGAGCCTTTGAGTGGGGTAACCAAAAGAGCTGTGTTAGAAGAGCTTTACTAGACCTAAAGGATTAATTTTAACATACTAAAGGAGAAACATTTTAACAGAACCCAAGTGGCTTAAAAGATTATGGGAGCTGGGAGATTCTAGATCAACAAATGTAGTTTATTGGAAAAATTTGGAATCATAAGATGAAGATTCATATCCCATTTGGATGATCTTGGGCCTTGACTCCCTATCTCTAAGCCTCCATGTCTTCATCTGCAAATAAGGACAATAGCACTATTTTCACCAGGCACAACGGACAAGAGAGATAAGGCATAAGGTAAGACTTTGTAACACTATAAAAATCTATTCTTTTCCCTCCTTAAGTATAAGAATCTTCTCCATTTCTTTTCTTCATTTTTAACATTTTCATAATAGTCATGTTGGGAAAGGAAAATCTGAACAAAAGGGGAAAAACATGAGAAAGAAAAAAATTAAATAAAAAAGGTGTAAATAGTATACTTCAATCTGCATTCAGTCTCCACAGTTCTTTTTCTGATGCAGATGACATTTTCTATCCCAAGTCTATTGGAACTGTGTTGGATCACTATCGCTGAAAATAGCTAAGTCTATCATAGCTGATCATGACATGATAGTGCTTTTACTGTGTACAATGTTTTCCTGGTTCTGCTCACTTCATTTATCAGTTCATGCAAACCTTTCAGGCTTTTCTGCAATCAAAATCATCATTTCTTATAGAATAGTTTTCTATTACATTCACATACTATAACTTATTTAGCCATTTCCCAATTGATCCACTCAATATTCAATTCCTTCCCACCACAAAAATATAAAATCTATTCTTAATCATCACTAATGAAATACAAAAATTTCTGTCTCAAAAGTCCACTAATTTATTGAAGAGGTGATGATAATTGATTTTCCACAAGGACTTTAGCAGAAAAGTGACAGCATCAAGGTATTCTAAAAGATAGATTACTGAAAAAGGAATGTTATAAACTTAAACCTTGCACACTCTCAACTATTCTTGCTGGACCATCACATCAATTAATCAATAGTACAGTTACCTTTACCTAATTTTTAGTTTCTAAATCCTAATTCCTAGTTCCTAAATACAACCGACATTTTAATAATAGTGGAAGACAAAATTTGGCATTTCCTGACTTTTGTTTAAACTTGCAATGATGTACCATGTTTTTTAACTTATTTTTAAAATAAAGTCTATTGTGACATAAATAACTGCTAAAACGAGAATTTAGAACAAGATGATCCCACTGTAATATTTAGTCACTGGGGCTCTTAAGAAGGAGGTAGGTTAACAGTGACAATGGAAGGGAAAATTATTTCTAGCAAGACACATTATATACATGTCAAATTCAACCTCCATCTGCCTCAGTTTCCTCATCTGTCAGGTTTGTTGTAAGAATTAAATGAGATATTTACAAAGCACTTTGCAAATCTTAAACTGCTATGTAAATTCTAGCTATCATTATATGCAGAATAAAATGAAAACAAAGTTGAAAATAAACAGGTCAATTCTTAATTATTCACACTAGGATTTTTTTTTAAATCATGGAACATTTGGATGATGCAGTAGACAAAATGCAGAGCTTGGAACTGGAAAGAGCTGAGTTCAAATCCTGTCTTAAGACACTTAATGGTTGTATGATAACTGCCAAGTCAATTAATCTCTCAGCCTCATGCATGTTGCAGTTATTGTGGGGAGTTCCAATGAGACAACACATACAAATGTTAACTATATGCTCTAATTAGCCAGTGTCTTTTCAATTGCTCTAGTGGAATGTGAACCCATAATGTAATAAGGATAAGCATTTTTTTCTTCTATTAAGTGATATTAAGCCACAAGAAAAAAAAATTATCTAATTGGGGAGCTAACTTAACTTAGTGAGAAGATTGTTTAGTTGTTTTTCCCATATAAGAAATGACAAATAGGAAGAATATCATTCAATCATAAATAAGTACTAAAAAGTATACCTGTATTCCATATTCCAAATAAAGTTTAGAGGAAAGAAGGGAAAAGTAGTCCTAGAGGGCTAAGAAAAAAAAAAAAAAGAAGAGAGAAGCTAGTAATGGGGAAAGAAAACTAGTAAGGAGAGAAAGGAAGCAAAGGATAGGAGGAAAGATGGGAAGAATAGAAGAGATCATCAAGAGGTAAGAAAAGGCACAACTAAGGAGAGAGAGGGAAAGTGAGACAGAAAGGGGAAAGTTAAAGTCAAAAACATGGAACACAAAGGAAACATTGTAAAACAAGGAAAAGTAGCAAGAAGAATGACAAGTATTGTAAAAAAGGGAAGCTATGTGACTGTGAAATTAAGAAGCAGCCACAACACAGGAATCAGAGAAGCAATAGGAAGCAAAAGAAATCACTCCAGGTGAGAGATGCCAATCCATAACAAACCTCTCAATTTGGTTTCTAAGGGCAATCCTACCACATACAGAGATTATAACCCTTCTATAACACAACAGTGAAATCTGATGGCTGCTTTTTGTAGTGGCTAGAAACTGGAAACTGAAAGTATGCCCATCAATTGGAGAGTGGCTGAATAAATTATGGTATATGAATGTTATGGAATATTATTGCTCTGTAAGAAACGACCAGCAGGACGATTTCAGAGAGGCCTGGAGAGACTTACACGAACTGATGCTGAGTGAGATGAGCAGAACCAGGAGATCATTATACACAGCAACAACAATACTATATGATGATCAATTCTGATGGACATGGCTCTCTTCAACAATGAAATGCTTCAAACCAGTTCCAATTGTTCAGTGAAGAAAGCCATATACACCTAGAGAGAGGGATGTGAAATGTGGACCACAACATAACATTTTCATACTCTCGATTGATGTTTGCTTGCATTGTGTTTCGAGTTGTCAAGTATTTTATCATAAATAACATGTAGTGGATATTCTGCCATCTAGGGGAGGGGTGAGGACTGGGGGCGGAAATTTGTAAGAGAAAGCTTTGCAAGGGTTAATGTTGAAGAATTACCCATACATATGTTTTGCAAATAAAAAAAATAAAATTAAAAAGAAAATCTGATGGCTGGAAATTAAGCACTTAATGCAAAGCTACTCTCTTCTAAATTTAGCTAAAATGGACAAGAGACATATAGTTGTTATACTTAAGCCTTTCCAATTTCCCACTACTTTAGAGATACTACAATGAAATATGTAAGGAAAAGCCAAGTAGATAAAAAAGACTGTTTATTGTCCACACTATATAAACAGTATAAAGAGCCCAGGGAATTGTCTTATCAGTCCTGATTCATTATATATATAGAGAACTCAAATGCTCAAACTATCACTCCTCCAAAATTCCCTATTTCGACTAAGGACATTATAATTCTTCCAATACTCCAGGTCCATTCACAACTTGCCTTCTAATTGTTCGTTCCTTACCCCAACACTCCCACCTCATTTCTGATCAGGTGCTGTCAAATGCAACCCAATCAACCACTGTTATACATACACACACATACCTTCCCTTCCTCCCTTAGTACAGTCTTGCTTTATTTTTCAGACTATTATAGGAGTTAACTAATTTCCCTATTTTTCAGTCTTCTTCCTCCTCTCTAATCTATACTCCAAAAACTTGCCAACTGATATAGCTAAGCCAGATTTAAACAAGCCGTCATTCTCCTCTTCCACAAAAAACCAAAACCAAACCAAAAAAAAAAAAATCCCTGCAGTTTTCCCTATTATCTCTATGATAAAATCTAAAAATCCTGGGCCTAGTGCTTAAAAAATCATCAACAACCTAATCCCCCCTTTCCCCTATCTATTTTTCTGATTTAATGCTATTGCCTCAAAATCATTTTTTGTTCTGATCAAATTGGCCTCCTGGTTATTACCTGTTCCCACAACTCCCCTTTGGCCCATGTGCCTTTGCCCAGATGGGATCCCCTTATTAATAGTATTCCTCCCTCTAGAAACTATTTTATATTCCTTATATCTTCTTTTTTACTCTCATCTTTGGATCCCAGCACTCAGCACAACGACTGGCACATGAGATCCATTTAATTAATGTGGGATAAAGTGATGCACACAGATTTCAGACTGTCACTGCAGACAGACAGTGAGCTAGGCCTAAAATTGAATAGACAAAAGTCAGGGGACCAGCCTATGTGAATTAATTATAATTAAATCTGACTCCTTAGCCATATGAAGAAAATAATACCTACTTCTCTATTTGCCTTTTTTCCACCTACTAACAATTATGATAATTAACAGTAGCATGTAAAATTCTGATATAGGGTATCTGAAAAGCAGCATCCAAAGTAAGTGTGCTACATATATATATAGTTTAAAAGGGCTTTATACCTGTTCTATGAGTTGTTTTATCATAGGCAGTCCTTCTAAGGCTGAGCTGTCACAACCACTGGTCAACACAAGTTCAAATCCCAAGGTCAAAAGAGTTTCTAGAGCCACCACTGGATCCTGAACCATATCAAAGGCTGAAAATATAGAAAATAATTTGTATTTTGATCAACGATCTATCAGCACCTGAAAAATCCTGGGAAATGGTATATTAATTACAGAGTTGAAGTTAAAGGCAACAGAAACCTATTAGAGAAAAAGTCCTTTGCCATGGTCCCTAATAGAAGTGCTGTCATTACATTCTAAGACATGGAAGTACAGAAGTATACTGGTTGAGATAGGGATTTGCAGTACACTGTTGAGCGTGTACCAATTTAATTGAAAATAGACTAAGCTGCTTTCTAGGCCTTTTCCCCCCAATTGTGACCCCTAACTTACCTTTAACTATACCACCCTAATATTGGAATGAAAGCTAAATTTTTGAAGTCCTAAAAATGAAGTCTATTTATTTTAGGAACAAAAATGATGTATTCTGTATACTTGCTACAAAATTTCCAAGCCTGATGTTAAATTTTAAAACATAGTTTATTTATACAATAAACAATGGAATTGCCCACCCATTCAATTGTAGAACAGAAGTTAATGGTATACATTTGGAAATGAAGGTGGAAATAAAAAACACATACCAAAAAATCAAGAATTTCTTTTTTTTTTAAAGAAATAAAATAGATAAGAAATGTTGATATATAGTACACTTTCAGTTTTTTGAGGCCTTATCTACATAGAAATGTGCTCAACAATATGCAGATTAAAAGAGGAAGTCTTTAGGAAAGCAGGTTCAAGATCCTTCTTCCTAGTGAAAACAACTACTTTTTGGGGCAGCTAGGTGGCACAGTGGATAGAGCATCAGCCCTGAAGTCAGTAGAACCTGAGTTCAAATCTGGTCTCAGACACTTAACACGTCCTAGCTGTGTGATCTTGGGCAAGTCACTTAACCCTAATTGCCTCAGCAAAAAAACAAAAAACTACTTTTTGGAAGTATAAATAATCAACATCTTACATTTGAAAGATGTGCTATGTTGTTTGTGTTGGAAATCACAATGCCCCAAAAGTCTTACTGCAAGAGACTTTTGGAACATCCTATATAAGAATGATATAATTGAAAGGAATGATCTTACATTAAAATCTTATTGTATACTTATAATATTGGTCAAGAAAAACCAAAGCATGATTAAATGTTTTCCAAATACTACCAAAAAAAAAATCTAATAATCTAAAACTTTTCAGTTTTTCAGGAAAAAAAATTTCCTATTTGGCCTGAATTGTCATTTCTTTAATTCATTCTTTGAATAAGTTCATATAGAATCTAGATGGAAATATTAAGACTCATAAAAAGAAAGTTCAGTTCTTCCTTTTCTTCTGTGAGATTTTCACTATGCCCAAGATGATTTCTTATGTAGTTGTGTACATTTCAATGCTGACAAAGTAACAAATGAGTTTAGACCTAAAAATTAATTGTATAAGTTTCATTTTCTCTCACCTTCAAGTTCCACACAACCAAATATATTTTTTCTTTTAAAATTTCTCATCATTTCACATAGCTAAATCTGTAATTTCCATTAATTCAAAGAAAACAACTGGCAACTGGACAACATTTTGTAGCTTTACTCCTGGGCCTAATTCTCACAAGAAATAGAACTACATCCTTTAAGACTGAATTGAGTGAAGAAACTAGTTGGTTTCAATAGATCTTTCAAAAAACATGTGACTCACCTCAGTGGAAAGTGACTGGCAGGAGACGGCAACTAGCTGTAAAAAGAAAGTCATAAGATAAATATACAAAGCATTTCCAAAATCTTAGTTTCTTCTATGAGACAGCTAAATGAAACTGAAAATCAAATGAGAGTCCCCAATTTTATTATAAGGTTACCAGGAGCAGGGCCCTGTTTTTCATTCTATTGCCCACAGCACAATGCCTTAAATATCTGGATGCTCAATAAAAATATGAATTAGGGAATGACAGAATGAAATACATAAAATACCTAGTTCCCTTCTTTAATCTACTGTTTTCAGACTGTTTATAAAAGTCTGGCAACTTTGCAGGCTCAGTGATAAGGCTGCTACTTCCCCTCCTATTTATTTCAATTTCAACAAGCAACAGACTTTTTTGGTTTGGAAATGTAGGTGTCCCTTCTATCCAATCTCATACTCCTACTTATCCCTCCTACTCTTCCAGACACTGTCACATAGTCCAAAATTTATTTTAAAGGAATAGGAGACTCCACATGTACTCTAGTTGTGGCAACAGTATCAAAGAAATAATAAAGTGAAATTTAAAACAATTTAAAATGCTGACCCTTGTTCCTCCCCTTCTCATCCCCTATGCCATTCTTCACTGTTTTCCTAGCACGATTCTTCTGACAATTCAATTCTAATTCAAGGGGACACTGTACTAGGTACTAGGAGAGAAATGGAAATAAGCTATGGCTTTCTGGAATGGTGCTATTCCAAAAAAAGGCTATCATACCTTCCAGGTGTTATTTTGCAAAATAAAATAGGAAAGAAAAAGAAAAATGCTGAAGATTTCTAAGCAGTTATAATTAACTCATTCTTAGAAATGATTTCTAGCTAAAATTAACATTAGCAATCTAATAAACACATATGCTAAGGCTAATATGTAAATGTAAATTAAAACCAAAAGTAAACTATATTTGTAAGCTTGGCAAACCATAAAACTGATAGCTGGGTCTGACCAAATGCAGAGGAAAAAATACTTTTTGATTTCAATCTTTCAAACACCATTAACTAATTTTTATAATATCTTCTGATAAAAAAAAACAAAACAGCTGGATTTAAAAACACCTATGTTATTAAAAACTTTACTATTTAGTAGATAATTTTTAAAATTATTTTTTGTCAATTCATTAAAAATTACTTCAAATCTTAACTCATCATTTTTAATATCAACAAATGTTTTTAGTTGTTATTTTTCAAAGTCATATCAATTTTTCCTCTGTACTTGAATAATTCTCGTATGATACTGCAACAAAAGTAGTCCATTTACAAATGGCAATTTCTGCAGTTACACCTTAATGTATGTTTTAATGGTCATATATAGAAATCTATCCAAATTTAAAAACCACTTAAGACCACTCAAAATCATTATGACTATTAACAATGACTGGAGACACATCAAATGAACAAACCAATGTTCAAATGGAAATTGGTCTAATTTTTACACTTCAAAGTCATCAAAGCAAAACTGTTAAAACATGAATTCTTTATAAGAACTTCTAATAGGTTCATTGCTGTTTATTCTTTTTATATCATAACATATGAATAGTACAAAGTTTTTTAATATTTAAGTTGCATTTGAACAGTATTACTGGGTTGCCTGACAATGGGCTTTCAGCAAATATTGCAGCAAGAACAACAGGAAATTAATGAACTTTTCTCTTAATCACACTAGACAAAGATTTAACTTTTTACATACTAATATCCATGGTCTGATGAATGGTTCTTCCCTACTATAAAGATCCTATTTAACAAATAACCTGGCTACTGTCACAGGAAAAGATTACTGGAAAAAATAGTGATGTAATCAAGTGGTCTTTCCAATTGAGTACATATGGATATAATCACAGTGTGGGTAATTAAAAGGGTTCATTTCAGCATTATATCCTTACATAAAAGTTCCATGCAGAGCTCGGTATCCACATGTCCATCTTCAGTCAATGCCCCTAATACCAACCCATCAGCTCCATAAAGCTTGGCAAGATGGATGTCTGCTTTCATGACCTCTACTTCACTGTCTGAATATAAAAAATCCCCACCACGTGGTCAGATCATCACAAAGACAGGGATCTGGACACACTGTTTAATCACTTGTAGAAGACCTACAAGAATTCACAGTGAAAAGATAAAAATCAAGCAGGAGCTAATAAACTCTTATCTCTCAGAGATAAACACATATAAAAGTATTTCTGAATTCTTCAATCTGTTCCTTAATGTCACCTGCGCAGTAGAAAAGAAAGCAAACTGCCAAGAGGAAAAAAAAAAAAAGTAAGTAGAGGGAAAATGGAAAAATGCATAAGAGCAAAGGCTGAGTAATGAACATGAGCAATGTTAGAAATCAATAAAGCAAAACACAGAAATCTTTTAATGTACTTCTCACCCAAGGTCTCATAAAACTTCTTTTAAAATCTTGTACATGTTATGTTCTTTTACTGGGAGCTAACACCTAAATATGTAACTACAAGTCTCCATGTTCTGCCAGAAGAATCAGTGAAACTCAAGTTTTTCGAAGCACTATTTAAAACCAACTCAAATAGTTCAAGTTCTGCGTTCCCCAAACATAAATTGTTTAGCCCCTTCTCAGAATGAAATAATTCTTTAGTAAAAAAAGAAAGTTTCTGTTTTGAGTGGTTATACAAAGAAAAAGGAATATAGACATATAAAAATATACTGTATAGCCAGCTAGATGGGATTGCAAAGGACACTAGAAATCAAAACCCTTCACTTTACACAAGAGGAAAATGTAGCTATTTGAACACAGGCAGAAAGGCCCAAGGTCACCCAAATTTAAGAGATTTTTGGTTTTCTGGACTGGATCTGTGATTTCACTGAAGGAGGGAAGGCACCAGTGAAGTTCTCCCAATGAAGGCCAGCATTTTCTTTACAACCAATAGTCTTAGGAGTTTCCTGGGAAATTAAGTGATACATTAGACAGTTGCTATGTGCCAGAGATAAGAAATAATCCTAAATCTCAATTCCAAGTCCTTTGTACACTGCCTTTTTCAAGCATTCTTTCTACAACAACGTCTACATCATACTTGCACCTGCCAACTGGGAGATGCAAAAGTAAAAGGAGTTACTTAGAAGAATGGGCACTCACCCATGCTGGGTGTAATTCCTCCTTCCAGCAAACCAGAACACAATTCAATTCGGCCAGCACCTATGATAAAAGAGCTCAATGGTCATCAAAAATCCCAGACAAAACTTTTCTTTATTATTATTTTTTATTTTAACAAGAAACAGTATATTTTGACCTGCCTACATTTTGTAGATGAGTAGATTCAATCACAATAGGGTCTAAAAGTTAATATCCACTTAAGATCTCTACATGACTCCAAAGGAGACTATGAGGAAGGATTATGGAATATGGGAAAACATTCTAGATTAACTCCAGGGTTATCTTAAGTTTTTCTAACAGATGAGTAAGTACAGAATTGGATTCTGATTAGTTCCGAGTTATATAGTTCCTGAACAAGGATGAGGTATGAGTTAAAACCCATCTAAAACTCAAAATCAGATAACTCAAAAGACCAGGGTACAAAAATCCTAACTTGATAAAATGAAATTAGAACAGTAGCAAAGAACTAAAAAGCCTGTTACTGAAATGATGAAAATCTTTGAAGTTCTCTTTAACTATGCCATTCTAAAGGATAAAGGTGACCTTGGCGTAGGAAATACATGTGAATTGCTACAATAGCAACAAATCTCTGAAGTTATCTTTTAGGTTTACTTAGTTTAATTTGGCCAATGTTTCTACTCAAATGAAAAAAATGGAAATGTTATCTTCTTGGCTCTCAATTTCATGTTGTGGGGCTGAACCAGATGACTGCCTCACATACCTCTTATGTTTTTGTTTTCATAGTTTGTTGTTTAGTCATTTTGCAGTTCAATTCTGTGACCCCCATTGGGGTTTTCTTGGCAAAGGTACTAGAGTAGTTTGCCATTTCCTTCTCCAGCTCATTTTACAAATAAGGAAACTGAGGCAAACAGGGTTAAATGACTTGCCAAGGTCACAGCTAAGAAGCATCTGA
Organism: Myrmecobius fasciatus; assembly: GCA_023553655.1. Lineage (NCBI taxonomy): Eukaryota > Metazoa > Chordata > Mammalia > Dasyuromorphia > Myrmecobiidae > Myrmecobius > Myrmecobius fasciatus. The sequence continues at coordinate 60,572 of JAJPUD010010378.1, forward strand.
AGTCCATTTGAATTCTGGAAGATGAGCCTTCCTGATTCCAGGTCCACTGCTTTGTGCACTGTGATGCCACCTAGCACGCTGTCCCATCTTCAATTACTTTTCACAAAATCAGAATTTTTAGAGCTGTACTTCAGATTATCTCTCTGCTCAACTTCCAGAAAACAAACCAGAGATCCAGAGAGGCAGTACAGATTAGACCAAGGCTTTCCAATACTTGTGACTACAAAGGCCTCCCCCCCCCCCATCAATTTGCAAGCATGTGAGAAAGGTTCAGAATACTTCATCCTCCTCCCCTCCCCCCAATACCTCTTTTACCTCCTCTCTCTGCATTTATAGCCGACTCCACTGAATCCACACATACCTCCATAAGAAATCCATTTGTCATTTCTAAAAGTTTCAAGGTACAAAAACAAACCTGTCAGTGTGCTGGACCATTCCACAAATGTGCATTCTACATTAAACACTATGGCAGCCTAGAACATCAACATCCACATTCACCAAAGATGATAGTCCCTTCTCCAACTTTGTCTGATTTCTCTGGTTATTAAAGCAGAGACCCAACTAGGATCGGAGCAACTGGTGCTTTAAGGAAATGAAAAAATTAAAACAATCCTCAAAGCCTACACAATGTTTTCAATTTATCTGGAAACAGAACTTCCCCAGCTGGGTCCAGATTTAGTTCAAGTCAAACAGCTTTTATTAAGCACCTAATTTATGCTAGGAAGTGTTCGGCAATGAGGATACACATACACACACACACACACACACACACACACACACACACACACACAGGGAAAAACCCCACCAGTCCCTGTTCTCAAGGAGGTCTCATGGCTGAGAGAGGAGACAATAAGCAAACAACTATGTACAAACAAGACACTGATGAAATAAATAAATAATCCCAGGGCTGATCGGAGGATGCACGTAATGTTGCTTGCCTCAGGTGCTCCCAAATGATTAGCTGCCTGCTCTGGTTAGTGGGATCACAGGGACATCTGACTGGTTATTGATAGCAGGTCTAGTCCGACCCATCTCGTTTCAGAGATGAGTAAACTGGGGGACGAGAGATTAAGTGAGCTTCCCAAGGCCATCGGCCGAAGTACACACGTCAGACATGCATGCACAAGTACTCTCTCCCTGCTTGCTTGGATAAAACGTTTGCTACTAAATAATAACGTGCTTCACTTATGCTCACAATCACTCCGGGAAGCAGGTGCAAGTATCAGCCCCTTTTTGCAGATAAGGAAACTGAGGCAAGGGGAAGTGACATGTCCCGGGGCGCACAAGGGTCAAGCGCGGCAGGTGCACGTCCGGGGTCCCATTCGGCCTCAGATCCTCCTGGCTCTGGGTGCAGGCCTCGGCCACCCCCTTCCCCGAGAAACACACACCTCTCCGGGGCTAGCCCAACTGCACTCATCTTCTCTCCAGTATCCCCAGGGCGTGGCAGAGTATTTCGGAAACATGAAACGAACTCCAGTCCACCCTCCCCTCCCCTTCCCCTGTCACCTCACATTTTACAGACAAGGACACGGAGGCCCGGAGAGCCTGGTCCCTGCCCTAAGTCACAACAGGCAGGACTCACATTCGAAGCCAGCGCTTTCTCCGCCGCACCACGCTTCCACTCACGCCAAACGGAATATGCCTTTCGGCATCCCTGGAGGCAACAGTCGGCCTCCAGTGGTTCTCACCAGGCGGGACCGAAGTTGCCCGAGGTCGCTTCCGATCCTTGGAGAGGGCCCGCCTCTTCATTTTCACAGTCTCCGCCCGGGGTGGATGCGGTTGGGAAAGAAATGTGGATGTGGCTCAGTCCCTGGGCTCGCGCCCCCAACGCTTCCCCGCCTCCCAGCCTCACCACTACCAGAGCGGGTTTCTCTGTAGCGCGGCGGGCGCAGGCGCAAGTGTAAACGCAAGCGCAGAAGTCAAATTTCCGGCAACGCACCCCCGGGCTCCATGATCACGTGACAAGAGTAAATCCTCTGCTACGAGATTTACGCGCCCCGGAAGTTCTCTTCTTCGTTAGGAGGAAGGAGGCGTGGGGCGACCGAGGAAGGCTGGTACAAGGCTGTGACTTTGAGATGTGCCCTATGATGCGGTTGCTGTTTCCTCCTCTAAAAGCGGTGCTGGGCAGTCCAGGCATCCGGCTACTGGCTACTAGGGGAGCTCACCGGGTATGGGCGCTCCGACAGGGGATCAGAGCAGACTTGGGGAGAAGTGAAATGGGGTCTGTCAGGGCGGAGAGGGGATGAAAGCTGGGTTGGGGGGCGCCTTGTGGAGCCCGAGGTGGTACTCGAGGGGCCCCCAGAATGTCATTCATTCACTGTTCTGTAATTGTTCTGATTCCGCCCCGCCCCCC